>NLAL01000073.1:0-14770 GCA_002374735.1 Metschnikowia sp. 13-106.1
TGGCGTGAGTAATAAAATATGGCAATTGGTGTGGTGTGAGAAATTGAATGGTGTGTCATCGGTGAATATTGGTGCATAGAATAGTTTGTAAATTTTGCGAGTTAGAACAAGTCCAAGGCTATACATATTCACAGTATTTAATACTAAAATACTTAGATATTGAAATACTGAAATACATTCCAGTGAGCCAGAGAGCCAGTTAGCCATTTACTTTATTACCCTAGCTATACCAGTAATTATACTACTACTGATACACTTACTATATCACTACTACTGACTATAATAACGACTACTAAACACACCCTATACTACTTGTACACACTATACGACTGACTATAATGCTGACTATAATACTGAGTATTGACTACTAAAAATACCCTACACTTTCACAGTATTTTAGGCAGGGCTTTTGGTTTCAACAAGATGTGAAGCATTACTTGTATGCAGATCCGGACATACTGAAGGAGTAAAGTCCCGGGTTCAAGCCCAACTACTGGTAAAGAAGTCAATATTCCGTGGTTACATCTGGTAGTAAATGATTGATACGGGTAGTCTCATCTCTATATACTATCTTGTATATTGTGTGATACGCTACTGGTCTACTGGTCTACTGGTCTGATGCACAGTAGGATTTCTGGTCTATAGTGTTCTAGTCTATAGTCTATATTATACATTGTATTCTAGTCTATAGTCCATATTATACATTGTATTCTAGTCTATAGTCTATTCTTGAATACATCTAGTACTAGGGTTATGTTCATTGGTGGACTCCCAAGAAGTGAGAATTAGTACTTGTATAGTTAGCCTGTGGGTATCAGAGAATTGGAGTATGATGGTTAACGCTATGTCACGAGGTAAGGTGAAAGGATGGGTCCAAGTCACGGGGTCTGACGCATTGGAAAAGTCAGTGGCTTTCGTAGGCTCTAACAATACCTCTATGGGTAGTGTGGTTACCCATGGTGGGACTAACACTAATATTATTACTTCTCTAGAAAAATAAACACTAATATTACTTATACTATAAAAACTCACACTACAAAATAATATCACTTATACTAGAAAAACTAACACTACAAAATAATATCACTTATACTATAAAACTCACACTACTAATATATTACTGACTACTCCAGAAAACTATACAGCGCAAAGAGTTGAGCAACAAAAGAAACGAGCAGTCAGTCTCGGGGAAGAGTAGCTGACTAGTCGACTTTCATAGGCTCTAAATATACCAATACGTAGTGAGTCTACCCAACGCGGCTGTAACAATATAGATATAGATATAGATATAGATATAGATATAGATATAGATAAATATAGATAAATATAGATAAATATAGATAAATATTGGTAAATATAGATATAGATAGGAAAAGATATAGATAGATATAGATATAGATAGATATAGATATAGATAGAGGTACGTTTGCATATTATTACTGCTCTAGTATAGTGTATACTGATATTGTTACTTCTAATCTAGAGAACCCTGTACTACTACTAGTATTAATATTTCACTCTAGACAACGTTATACGGCTGATATTATTACTTCTCTAAAAACTATAAACTACTAATATTATAATTGCTCTATAGACTATATACTAATATTATAATTGCTCTATACACTATATACTAATATTATAATTGCTCTATAAACTATATACTAATATTATAATTGCTCTATAAACTATACACTAATATTACTACTGCTCCATAAACTATACACCAATATCATTACTGCTTTATAATCTATACACTAATATCACTGACTACTTGTTAGGCTCCTTATAACATATGCTACCTCGACTTGTATTCGCTGATGGCTCCTCAAAGAGAGAACCGGAATGGCTTACTTAATTTTGAAAGAAACGTAGTAGCGGAAAACTCCACTAGAACAATAGTAAAATGTTGTAGAATTTTCGAAAGGGCCATTGTGGCACTTTAGGCAGCGATGGTTGTGACAGCATTTGAAATGGCCATTGTTGCGATCGGACAGAGTAGGTTCCATGAATACTATACTATCTATACTATACTTCTATACTATACTATCTATACTATACTATCTATACTATACTATCTATACTATACTATCTATACTATACTATCTATACTATACTATCTATACTATACTATCTATACTATACTATCTATACTATACTATCTATACTATACTATCTATACTATACTATCTATACTATACTATCTATACTATACTATCTATACTATACTATCTATACTATACTATCTATACTATACTATCTATACTATACTATCTATACTATACTATCTATACTATACTATCTATACTATACTATCTATACTATACTATCTATACTATACTATCTATACTATACTATCTATACTATACTATCTATACTATACTATCTATACTATACTATCTATACTATACTATCTATACTATACTATCTATACTATACTATCTATACTATACTATCTATACTATACTATCTATACTATACTATCTATACTATACTATCTATACTATACTATCTATACTATACTATCTATACTATACTATCTATACTATACTATCTATACTATACTATCTATACTATACTATCTATACTATACTATCTATACTATACTATCTATACTATACACTTTTGTGTCGTACTCCATGTGATGCAATAGATCTAGTGCCTCGTTTCTGTTTCCAGGGTGAGAGTAGAGCATGTAGTTAGTAGAATTGGTTAGTAGAATAGAGCATCTGGTTAGTAGAATAAAGTACCGTCGTTAGCATAGATTGGAGACTATAGTATCACACATAGTAGAGCCTTTAGTTAGTACAGATTGAAGATTGCACTTGATCCAGCTTCAAGTATGTGCGAGTGAGGGTATTTCTTCAGCCCCGAGTTTTGGGGCCGGCTTAGAAATACACATTCTTTCGTCACCGTCCCATGACTCGCCGCTGAACTTAAGCATATCAATTAGCGCAGGAAAAGAAACCAACAGGGATTAGCTCAGTAACGGCCAGTGAAGCGGTAAAAGCTCAAATTTGAAATCTTCGGAATTGTGATTTGATGGATGAAATTGCCACGGGCCAAAGTTCACAGGGAAGTGACTCCATAGAGGCTCATATCCCAGTATAGTCCACTGGCCCTATAATTTATTCCACGGAGTCGGGTTGTTTGGGAAGGCAGCTCAAAGTGGGTGGTAAATTCCATCTAAAGCTAAACATTGCCAGACACCAATAGCAAACAAGCACAGCGATGGAAAGATGAAAAGAACTTTGATAAGAGAGTGCAACAAAATGTGAAAGTGTTGACACAATATTCTTGTATAACTAGAGTATGGGGTTAGTAATAGTGTCAGTATATGAGAAGTAGAGTATGTTAGTAATAGTGTCAGTATATGAGAAGTAGAGTATGTCAGTATATGGAAAGTAGAGTATGTTAGTAATAGTGTCAGTATATGAGAAGTAGAGTATGGGGTTAGAGGTGTAGTGATAGTATGCACTTAAAGGAGCGAGGTGTACAGGTGCGCCGCCAACGATAAAGCGTGCGAAACAATCGGCACTTTTCAACCTCTACAAAAATGGCAGTCAAAGGCTTGGGTCAGATCGACCAGAAATACGACGGAGGAAACCTCAGAATCGGCATTCTCCATGCCCGCTGGAACGATAAAATCATCCAGAATTTGGTCAAGGGCTGCATTGCGCGGATGCAGGAATTGGGTGTGAAAGAAGAGAATATTGTGGTGGAGTCCGTTCCGGGTTCGTTTGAGTTGCCCTATGGAAGCCAGCTTTTCGCCAAAAAACAGGCTGCTTTGGGCAAACCGTTGGATGCAGTGATCCCCATTGGCGTGTTGATCAAGGGCTCCACCATGCACTTTGAGTATATCTGTGATGCTACCACGCACCAGTTGATGAAACTCAACTTTGAGCTTGGGATCCCGGTGATTTTCGGCGTGTTGACGTGTTTGACGGATGAACAGGCCGAGGCCCGTGCTGGTTTGATCGAGGGTAAAATGCACAACCATGGCGAAGACTGGGGTGCTGCTGCCGTGGAAATGGCCTTGAAGTTTAGAGTGTAACCATAGAACAATAAATGAGTTGAAGGTAACTGATTCAAAGTTGAGTTAAGTAATGTTGATTCAAAGTTGAGTTAAGTAATGCTGATTCAAATTGAGTTAAGTAATGCTGATTCAAATTGAGTTAAGTAATTCCTGATTCAAATTAAGTTAAGTAGCAGAAAAAAAGATTGCAGCACCACAATTTCACACATGGTCTCCCACTGCATTACTCACTGTGGCCCTAAGTGGCTTAACTAACGTTGATCGGACGGGAAACAGTGCTTTTCACTTGGTATGGCCGCAACCGATGGATAAATGGTGGTGGTTTATCTGGTCAGGTTTGAAAAAATGAACTTCCAGTTGTTGTTTGGCGACAGCCAGGGCATTATATGGAGTCTAAACAGTATAGGCGAGATGGGTCTGATTAAATAAGTTATCCCACAGTAAGAGTAACTCCTGAAGCTTTATAATTATGGTAGGTAATTCATTAGGAGTTATAATGTATGAGAATTCAGATAAACATTTGATCTATAATTTAAGAAAAAGCAGTCGGGGTATCGTCGATAGAATAAAAAAGTACACGATAAAAAAGAAAGAAAACAAAAAAAACAAAAAAAAAAACTAAACATGTATTGTGCAAGTAGATTAGATTTATATTAAGATTTTCATACATACCTAAATATCGTCTAGTATCGTCTGGACAATTATGTCATTAACATTTTTTACTATGTTTTATAAATAGTACCTTTTTATTTCTAAAAACAAGTTATCAGCTGAAAAATCCACCATGTGCACGACACTACCCAAGGTACTATGGACCCTAGGCGTTCTGTTCCTAATAAGGGCCATTCTATGCCGTCCCAAGCATTTGACAGGATCGGTTCGTGTGGTGACCAGCCCAGCCACGGGGTTGCTAGATGTATTCTGGAACGTATTCTCGAGATAAACTTCCAGATTTCTTCTGTTGAGAAATCATCAACAATAAAGATCATTTGTACATTTTGTATACTAAACTACTACCCTATACTTAAATATATTCTGTATACTATAATCTGTATACTATAATCTGTATACTATAATCTGTATACTATAATCTGTATACTATAATCTGTATACTATAATCTGTATACTATACTTCTATATAATACACTACTGTATACTAAACTAATACGCTATACTATACTTCTATATAATACACTACTGTATACTAAATAATACGCTATACTATATTCTGTATACTATCCTATACTAAACTACCCTATACTATAAATTACACCTGGATTAGTATTGAGACTAGTAATTAGTGAGTGCTAATTAGTGAGTAATACTGAATGCTAATTACTAATACTGAGTACTAATCACTAATACTAATACTAAGTACTAATACTAATACTAAGTACTAATACTAATTACTGGTTACTAAATACTAATTACTAATTACTAATTACTAATACTAATACTGACTAGTAATACTAATTACTGACTACTAATACTAATACTAATACTAAGTACTAATACTAATTACGAATTACTGACTACTGAGTACTACTATTGAATGCTAATCACTAATTACTGACCACTAATACTGAGTACTAATTACTAATACTAAGTACTAATTACTAATTACTAATTACTGAGTACTAAGTACTAATAAATAGTCACTAATTACTAATTACTAAGTACTAATACTAATACTAAGTACTAAGTAGTAATACTATTTACTAATTACTTATTACTAATTACTAATTACTAATTACTAATGCTACTATTGAATGCTAAGTACTAATACTTAGTACTAATACTAAGTACTGACTACTGAGTACTGACTACTGAGTACTAATACTAAGTACTAATACTAATTACTACTACTAATTACTACTACTAAGTACTACTACTACTACTAATTACTAATACTACTACTGAATGCTAAGTACTACTACTAATACTACTACTACTACTAATACTCAGTACTAATCCCAATTGGTCGTGATGGTAAGATTGCAAAACCTAGACAATTGCATAATACCGGTCATAGACGTCAACTCAAGTGTTGAGTCTTGAGACTCCAAGGTAGTGTCTACTGTGTTTTCTGTCTTTTCTGGGCACTTTTCCCGAGCTGCGTTGGCGTTGCCAGGGTCAATGTATATAGGAAAAAAAGCCTTGATTGAAGGTCAGAGAAGCGAGGTTCTCCAGCCTGCGAGATTAGTCTCTGGGTCATTAATGGGGTCAGGAACCTGGTTGAAGGCCTGTCATTCCAGCGATTCCAGCGATTCCACCGATTCCAGCGATTCCACCGATTCCACCGATTCCACCGATTCCACCGATTCCAGGGAGTCAGACTGCGAGAAACCAGAGAAGCTGAAGTTCCCAAAATTGGCGTGAAGTCAGTGTTCATTGGGAAGTCTTGGTTGAACATCTTGTACAAAGACTTATAGGTCTTGTTTGTCCAGCTGGAACTCGTCACCATCTTGACTGATTCGTATTCAAAAGATTAAGTAAATTTCTAAGAAAGAAATATAACAAATCATAATTTATTATCTAAATCCTTCTAATATTTTATTTTATTTTATTTTATTTTATTAGAAAGTAAAGTTATTCACTTTATAAAATTTATTTTACTTTTTGATTCATTTAAAACTAAACCACACTTTTTTATTAAGAAAGTTTAATTAAATTAAATAAAATTAAATAAAATTAAATTAAATTATTTTTGCAGAGGATGTTTTATATTTCGCAGCTAATGTGTAAGAACAAGAAAATTGTAAATATCACATTATTCTTCTAAGTCTATATATTTATTTATTTCCCATTATCTATTTTTTTTTTTTAATTTTATAGATGTTTTTTTTTATTTTATTTATATCTTCTATTGTTAATTTTATTATATTAATATTTTTAGCTAAAATTTGGTATTCAATATTAGAAGTCTTATATTTTTTAGAAATAGCAAAATCGACAATTTTATATCAATCTTTAAAATCTAAATATTTAGATGATAATAATGGATATTTAAAAAAGTAATTAATAACTAATTTTAAATTATATTTATCTTGATCAATTAGACCAATATAATTTAAATCTTAAATCTAATTTTTATAAACGTAAAATTCTTACAGAAAATTCTGAAGGTCAAGCGTGTGGTTTGGTGAAGAACCTGTCATTGATGAATTGTATATGTGTGGGTACCGGCTCGGAGCCTATCTTAATTTCTTGGAGGAATGGGGTATGGAGCCATTGGAAGATTACGTGCCATCAAAAGCTCCTGACTGCACAAGAGTATTGGTTCTATTAAGTGTATAAACAGTACTTTATAGTATAGAGAGTACTTTATAGTATAGATAGTACTTTATAGTATAGAGAGTACTTTATAGTGGTGTATAAATAGTAGTGGTTAGTATAGATAGTACTTTATAGTATAGAGAGTACTTTATAGTATAGATAGTACTTTATAGTGGTGTATAAATAGTGGTTAGTATATAGTACAACTACTAGTGTAATACTATGGTATAAAAAATAGTAATGCAGTGTGCTGATACTATGGTGTAGTTTACTATAACGTGCACTATAGAGTACCATATATTGAGAGTTTCCATAAAGACTTGCATAGACTGGAACTCTTGTTCCTTCTTTACTTGTGCGACGTATCAACTAAAGTCTCTGTGCCGTTATAGTGGAAAGTGCTAAGGTGACAATAAGGCTTACTTTTCTCATGCTTTACTCGTAATTTGTTTTTGATGCTTTGATTGATGTTTTGGGGTTAGTGCGTGTTATATAGATGTCCATACATTGTGGGAGATGTACAAATGGCTGGCTAATGTTAGTCTCCTCCAAATTGGGTTTAGGATACTGTAAGAATTAGCAGTATACAATGTATAGAAGATTTTCGGGAGGTTATTTTGGTTAGAGTTGGTTGGTTATTTCGGTTATTTTGGTTAGAGTGGGCTGGTTATTTTGTTTCTTTTGGTTAGAGTGGGCTGGTTATTTCGGTTATTTTGCCTTGTATTCGTGCTCTGTCTTGAAAACCCCGTATACACCAGTTAAAAAAAAAGTTGACCATGATGGCCTTAGAGTGTCCGATGTGGAGGAACCCGTTGGGCTCGGGAGGGAACCGTGTGAACACCTTTCGTTTGGTGAAAGCCAAGTGTTCGTCCATCAAGTCCGGGAAAGCCTGGGGGTTTTCGCCTGGTCTATGCAAATCGCCTAAGAAGCCTTCCGTATACATGGACCTTTCCAGGTCCCCAGGTCCAGAACCAGTAGTAGCTCCAGAACCACCCGAACCACCAGACTTAGAGTCCGATCCACACTTAGACTTGGAACAAGACTTAGACTTCGGACCAGACCCAGATCCCGAAACCTTCTTCTTTTTATTCGATACTCCTCTAGCATGAGCGAGATCCCTCTTTATATACCACGTCACCATAAAGTCCGTTCGCCTGTACCGGACTTGTTAATCCCTTGTCTGAATACTAACACTAACACTAACACTAAGTACCAACTTGTGGACAACAATTGACTGCGAAGAACACAACCTGGTCGGAATAACAATAATTCGAGTAGACCAGAGGCCTGGAAAAAGGACAAATATTAGAAGTCCATAGACGTAGAACTAGACAGAAGTAGACAGAACAGATCCAGAAGTAGACAGAACAAATCCTGAACAGATCCTGAACAGATCCAGAAGTAGACAGAACAAATCCTGAACAGATCCTGAACAGATCCTGAAGTAGACAGAACAAATCCTGAACAGATCCAGAACATATATATATATCTTTATTCATAGGCGACGAGTCTATAAATTTGTTTCGGAGAAAACTTCTAGAGAAGTGAAAAACTCCGATAGTGAACACCGAAGTGTTTAGAGAAGTGAAAGATTGCGCAGTGAGTTTTGAGACCTCCGTCTATAATGGCGTTCTTAAAAGATCAACTAAAAACGTCGTCGATAGAACCGTTTGAAGTAAGAGATATTTTTGCGCGTTGAATCTGGCGTCAAAGGAATCAAATCAGTGGTAAGATCAATATCGATCCGGCGTTTGGTTGGTTTTCTGTAAGTGATCAAAGTCTTGATGTAATAATAGTAGAGATCAAGCTTTTTAAAGTCAGAGTCAGGGTTTCCAACAGCCTATTGAATTGAGGGAGTTCCTGACATTTTGCATTCTTGCCAGATAACTTCCGCCATAGTGCATTCAAAGAAAATGTGTTTGACCTTTTCAAGAATTGCAGTGGAGTAGGGTATTCCACAAAGTGAACAACTAGATGTTGGGAAGATGTGTTGGAGATCATTTCCAAGATGAAAGAGTTGAACGTAGTCATATGGATGATGAGTCCAAGTGGTTTTCTTGAACTTGGTCCAAAAGTAAACCCAATCTCTTGTTCCAGCGAGATCTTTGATGGTTGCACTGGTCACCAAATGATGATAGTAGAGTTTGGTTTGCTTGCTCCGGCTTTTAAAGAGGTAATCATTAAAAGTCCGGTCTTTATATCGCTGAGGGGTGTCCGTATAAGGTTGTTGAACACTCTTAACAAGGTCCCGTCTCAGTTGTAAGATATAGGCACCTCGTTGTTCAGCATAATTCTCCCATTGATGTTCTGTTGATCCCGAAAATCTCTCAGGTTTAAGGATGGTCTTTGTAATGTTAAAGTAGGGTGTTAGGTATTCTCGGGCATAATCACGAAGACCACTTTGGATCGCCGACATTCTGCCATGTCGAAAGGTCTTCTTATACCTTGAACACTCTTCAATGTCCGTCAAATAAGCTCACCACATAAACACTCGAACCTGATCTCCTCGAAGGAGACTCCGAATTTGTGGTTGGTTTTTTAGATAGAGTAGGGACGAGAACGGTTTCTGTGGGGTGTACGGGTGTACTGCCAGATGGACGCGCGCCTTTTGGGCGGGTTGGTCCTGCACGCGAGATGGCCTCACTTCGTCCATTTTCCAGCCAGTACTACTCTTTCCTCCATCTTCCAAATGAGTGGATGTATGTATTTTTGAAGAAAAACGTCGGGGTTTCGTGTCACATGTCCCGAGACCCGGTATATGCAGGTTGCCTGTCATAGAGAATCCAAGCCCCACCAAATCCAATGTGAATTTATGGTCTGGTCCAATACCCACCACGCTTATCTGCGCCTATCACAAGTCGACCCACGCAAATCCCACCAATTCTCCCTTAGCCGCTCACCCCTAGAGCCCATACCCGAACCTTCCCACGTCTATAGCCGCCGGCTCACGTGACTGCCCCTTTTAGGCTCGGTTTCAATTCCTCCTCCAGTAATTAGTGGTCTAGGCATTGTCCAGTATCATCGAATATAAGTCCGCACAGTTGAATCTGGCCAGTCTTCCACACCATGGGATGATTTCGGACTCTCTATGCTATGATATTTTTTAATATCCAAACTTGTATTCTTGAATATCCATGCTATGATATTGTGGAGTATCTGATTTATCATATTTATGATATTCTTGGATATTCATAGTCAGATAATCTCGAGTATTCAACCTATGGTAACATTCTAGAATCTCCATACTATGATACTCTTGCATCTCCATACTTATGATATTATGGAGTCTCCATACCATGGTCATATTCTTAATCTCCCTTGGTGTGGTCTTTGTCTGACTGGTTCTCTTACTTTGTATCTGGTATCCTTGTTTTTTCTGACTTTGTGCCAGGTTTTCTGGTGGTTCTTTTCTGGATTTCCGTGTGGTTTCTGGCCTCTTCCATTTTTTCTGGATTCGGCATCGTTTTTTTGTGGATTTATATGTGGATTTCTGGATTTTTTCTGGTTTCTGCTTAGATTTCTGCCAGTTTTTATGGATTTCTGGGGGTTTCTGGGGGTTTCCAGTTTTTTCTGGATTCTGCATGGATTTTTGTATGGGTGTCTGAATTTCTGTGTGAACTCTGGGTGGAATTTTGGAATTTCCTGAATTTCTGGTCTCTGCCTGAATTTCTGTTTTTATATATTTTTTATACTAACCCCAGTCCGCCTTCTTGACTTTGTCAAGGTGTTTTTGCCGGTGATGCCGGAGATTGAGTTCCCCGTGGAAACCATTTCGCTCGACGAGAAAGTCATCTTCTCCATTGGAAGCGGCATTCTCTTTATGTTGGCGCAGATCCCCATCTACGGCTTGGTCAAGGATGCTCCGTTGAAGATGGCCGACCCATTTCCTGCACTTAGACCCTTGTTTGCTATGGAGCAAGGCTCGCTCTTGGAGTTGGGTTTGTTGCCTTTGGTGTCTGCTGCTTTTGTGTGGCAGCTTGCTGCAGGTTTCCGGTTGGTCAAGGTCAACTTCTCGTATGCTGCGGACCGGGAGTTGTTCCAGAGTGCTCAGAAGTTGACGTCGTTTGTGATAAGCGCGGTGTTGGCCGTGGGCTTGATTGCATCTGGTTACTATGACCTGGTGATCCGTGGCTTCTCTGCAGAGTCCCAGCCGTACGGGTCTTATTTACTCATTTTCGTGCAGATCTTCGGCTGGAGTGTTCTTTTGACGCTCATGGTGGAGGTCATCGATAAGGGCTACGGTTTTGGCTCGGGCATCTTGTGTTTCCTTGCTTTGAACGCTGCCACTGGGCTTGTGAGAGATGTGGTGGGCATGGAGCTTGTTTCTGCTACTCCTGATGGCATTCCTCAGACTTATGGAGTGGTGACTTACTTGATCAAGAGCTTGTTCTCTATGGAATTGGGCCAGATCAAGGACGCCGTGGTGGGAATCTTTACGCGGTCTGGGTTCCCCAGTATTGGAATGGTGCTTTTGGCCGTGGCTACTGGTCTTGCCACTATTGTGTTGCAGAACTTCCGCATGGAGATTGCCGTTCGGTCCTCGAGAGCAAGGGGAACTGCCAATGTCTACCCTATCCGGATGTTGTATACCGGAGCGTTGCCTGTGCTTTTTGCATTCACTGCCATTGCCCACGTGCAAATTATTTTGCACTTTGTTTCGTTGGCCGTGGCTCCATTCCATCCATATGCAGCATCGTTGGTTGAATCTAGAAATGACGCTGGTGCCGTGGCTGGTGGCTTGGCCTTCTACTTCTCTGCTCCTGCATCGTTGACCTCGTCTGTCTTATCTCCAATCAGAGCTGTGGTGTACACTGTGTCTCTTGTTGGGGCCAGTGCGTTTTTCGCCAACAAGTGGTGTGTGGTCTCGGGATCTGGGCCCAAGGACATTGCACAGCAATTTAAAGACCAGAGCATCATCATGGCCGGAAAAAGAGATGCATCGGTGGCCAAGGAGCTCTCCAGAACCATTCCTGTTGCCGCGGTGACCGGAGCTTCTGCGTTGGTGGGTCTTTCCGTTTTGGGCGAGTTAGTCGGGGCTGCTGGAAAGACCGTTTCGGTGGTGGTCGGCGTGTCTTCTGCCTTTGCCATTTTGGAGGAGTTCATGATGGCCATGCAGGAGAGTGGAGGCGCCTCGCAGTTCGCCAGTTCGCTCGGCTACTAGTCAAGTCCGTGTCAGAGGAAAATACCAAGTCTGAGTGACCGTTCGGTCAGAGTCAAATTCATTCTAAGTCACTGTTCGCTCAGATCAAAATGCAGAGTCAATACTAGTGAAAGTCGACTAGTCAGTCAAGACATGGGAACCAATGGTGAAGTGAAGATGTCATACCAAAGGTAATTAACATATGAGAGGATGTGATACCAATGGTAGTCAACATATGAGAGGATATGAGATACCAGTGGTAGTCAAGATGAGGTACGATGAGGTACGATGATAGACTTGACCGATTAGGGGAAGTGGCTAGACTTGGCTTGAAGAACTGTTATAGACTGTCCATAACTAAATTAATTAATGTTAATAGTAGAGCCAGCGTTAATTATAGATTTTATCAGAATAAGTTGAATTTGATCAAAATGTAGTGCATATAAAAATATTGCTAATATCAAACTTATAAATCAAAAGATGAAGAATATCATAAATCAAAAGAAATGTTTCTGGTATGTTTTCGAATAGGAGCTTGTACTTCTATCAAAAGTAAATCTAGAAAAACAACAAAAACATCATTTGTTTTCAAAATGTAGCGAATTATATTGTTAATGGTAAATATAATCCTTCACATATAAGACTTAGATCAAAAACAAATAATAATAAACGCCCAGTAGAAAATATGGGGGATGAAATTCTTGAAACCGGACCGTCCATCCTTTCCATTTTGTTGTCTGTTTGACACGTGGCACTAAATTGCAGTTTCATCATAAGCGAATCGAGGTCTTCAAATCAAGCGTACCTCAGTGCCGGACTGTGACATGAAACTCCGTCAATTGGGGGTGTTTAATACCAGTGGTGTGCACATAAGGCCTTCATCCATTCCCTCCCACAATATCAACTTGCTTGTTCCGGAAGTGGCTTTGGAATTGCTTGAGGAGTGACTGGATGGCATTTTTCCATTCAACAAATTCATGGGCTCTTTGGCCAATGACAATATGCTCCGTGCCCATGTGAACACCCAGCCAGACCAGAACCTCCCCAAATGGCTCCTGGATTTTCTCCAGATTCCACCCAAGGTGGTCGTTCCGCTTCCCGTGGATGTTCAGCTTTTCCAGTCTTTTTTTTTTCGGAAACAGAGTCAAATTTGGAGGACTAGAGCGTGGAGGTTTTTACCAAAGACAAGAAACTCTCAGCCGTGGTCAGCACAAAGGCAACGGTGGCCAATGGAGACTCCCCTCAAGTCCTCCGGCTTTTATGCACAAGCATCCAGGGTGAATTAGTATGGTTGGCTCTATCAATACTAGTGGTATATAGCAACCTAGTAGTATGAGCTGATGTTAATGTTGACCTTGGTAATCTGAAACTAAACAGTGGGTCAAAGTGTATGTATCATTGTATTCCCATTCATGATTAGTTATCCACTTAATACTAAACTTGTCACATCCACCATGGCAAAAAAATAGCTATTGTGGTATCATGAAGTCTCTATTCTTGACACGAACACTGACCATCGATAAGGGCCTTCTGCTCAGGTCCCACTCAGCTACCAGTCTTCATGGCACGGGGTACCAGGATGGGCTGAGGTGAGTTAAACAATGATAGCTCAGGAGTTGTTTTGCAGCCACCCTTCTCTTAGAAACACCAAAAAGCAGCTCAGATTTCTGCTTTTGAGGATTCATCAACGAATGAAGATATAGTAGGTAGGCATGAATCTGGCAGTACTAATAAATAATGGTAGTAGTACTAAATTGTAGTAGTGTACTAAATTGTAGTAGTGTACTAAATTGTAGTAGTAGTACTAAATTGTAGTAGTAATACTAAATTGTAGTAGTAATACTAAATTGTAGTAGTAATACTAAATTGTAGTAGTAGTACTAATCGTAGTAGTAGTACCAATTGTAGTAGTAGTACCAATTGTAGTAGTAGTACCAATTGTAGTAGTAGTACTAAATTGTAGTAGTAGTACCAATTGTAGTAGTAGTACTAAATTGTAGTAGTGTACTAAATTGTAGTAGTAGTACTAAATCGTGGTATTAGTATAGTAGTAGCAGTAATAGGCTGGAAAGGTGGAGCCAAGGCAGACTGGGTACAGAATTGGTTTTTCGAAGTATTTTCAAGACAGGCACCGGCTTGGGGTCTCGTGGAAGTCGATCTGGATTCAAGTAGCCAAAACCAATCTCAAATAATTGATATATATGAAAATATACATACATGAATTGTAACATTTTTGTTAGATTCTTGTAACGTGAAGTACTAAATTGTAGACAGTAGTCAGTAGTCAGTAGTCAGTAGTCAGTAGTCAGTAGTCAGTA
>NLAL01000073.1:14913-75552 GCA_002374735.1 Metschnikowia sp. 13-106.1
ACAGTAACAGTAACAGTAACAGTAACAGTAACAGTAACAGTAACAGTAACAGTGGTTAGCTGCTAGCGTGGACTGAGGAGTGTAGTTCCCGGTACATCACACCCCTCACACCCTCACACCCTCACTCCTCCCCAGAGTCGCACCCACACCTCAAAATCACCACCCCAAAAATACCACACCTCAAAATCACCACCCTCAAAATCACCACCCTCAAAACTACCCCTTCTTCTTCCCACTTCCCACTCTCTTGCTCCCGCTACTACCTCACCCCTACTTACTAATACTTAATCTAGTACTACTGAATACTGGCTACATTATATAGTACTACTGGCTGGTGCTGCTGACTACAATATATACTAGTATTGACTACTGGTGTTACTAACTACTTGTACTGACGGAGTACTAATTACTGGTGGTTACTACTTTTCAGACGATGGGCGCGCTAAAAGTGGTGCTTTTGGGGGACTCTGCGGTGGGCAAACTGTCGCTTCTACGGAGATACACCACCGACACCTTTGATACGCATGTGCCCAACACCATTGGCGCTGCGTTTGTACTGACGGAGCATACGGTGGCCGACCGGACAGTCAAGATGGAGATCTGGGATACAGCCGGCCAGGAGCGGTATCGTTCACTCACGCCCATGTACTACCGCAACGGGCGGGTGGCGTTGGTGTGTTTTGATATGAGCAATGCGTGGGCTCTGTTTGAGAAGGCCCGCTATTGGTTGGAGCAGTTGGCCATGCTGGGGCCGCTGGATATCGTGGTGAAGTTGGTGGGGACAAAGAGTGACTTGTGTCCAAATTCAAAGAATTACTCAAACTTGATTAATTCTTTGAATTTGAGTGGTACAAACAATTTAGAGACCACCCCAAACAACTCAGAGACAACCCAGAGCCACAAGGATCTGGAGACATTCAATTTAAAGACAAGCACATTGGATCCGAAGACAGACCAAACAAGCAATCCAGCGAATCTGGAGATAACCCAGAGAAACAGGAATCCAGAGAATCTGGAGACAACCCAGAGAAACAGGAATCCAGAGAATCTGGAGACAAACAAGAATATCCTGGGTGCTCTGGCGAATCTGAATAACCTAGACACGCTGGCGAGTTTGGCGGATTTGAAATTGGAGAATCTGGACGACATGGAGACTGCACGGGGGATGGTGGAGATCCAACGGTACTGCTTGGAACACGATGTTCCAATATACACCACCAGTGCCAAGACCAATACCGGCATCCAGAAGATCTTTGACGATATAGTCAATGAGGTGGAAGAGGATTTCTTTAACGAGCCTGCTCCGCAGATCCTCTTCCAGGAACGCCCCCAGTCCAAGTGTTGCTGACCTATTAGAGTTATGAGTCTACCACGACCACTTTCCCTCCCGTTCTTGATTCGATTCCAACGTGAGACTCTTGAATCTATTTTTACGTCAGACTCTTGATTCTACTGGTCAGGCTTGGACTGACTCAGGGTACATTCATCGAACCTTGGAGGGTATCATCCCGGTTGTTTGAAGAGATGCAGAATACCACTGTTGATCCTCCTATTAACTTTTTCAGGGAAGCTCGTACCACAGGGCACCTTTTGGTGTCACTGATGGGAGCACGAACCGACTCTCCACATCGGATACCCAATCAGACTCCCAATCAGATGCTGAGGCCCAGGTCAGAAGACTGGATCTTCTGCAAGAGGCATACAATGCTGAGATAGATTTCCCCCGAAATCGCTCCTCCATATGTCAAAACTATAGGGTGCTGTTGGGTTTTCACCCTGAAAGATAGTAAGTACAAGGCAAGATTAGTTGCCAAAGATTATACTCAAGTTGAGAGTATTGACTATGAAAAGACATTCGCTCCATTCATCTCCTACGCGAGACACGAATTCTTATTGCACTTGCCACTCACTATAAGATCAGAGGTTCTTCATCTCTACTAGACTTGGTTCTTGTCAGAGGTTCTTCATTCTCACATTACTTGTGGCTGCTTCACTTCTTCACTTAATATACACGCCGGCTTAGACTCCCGTGTCCAAGCCTTTCAGACTCCAGTAATCCCTCTTGGAGTTCTTTTTGAGCCGCAGTTCCAGATCCGACTCGGTCTCCAAGCTCAAA
This sequence comes from Metschnikowia sp. 13-106.1, assembly GCA_002374735.1. Taxonomy (NCBI): domain Eukaryota; kingdom Fungi; phylum Ascomycota; class Pichiomycetes; order Serinales; family Metschnikowiaceae; genus Metschnikowia; species Metschnikowia sp. 13-106.1. The sequence goes on from NLAL01000073.1 coordinate 17,030, forward strand.
TAGTCACTCACCTTTGGCTTCTCCTCCCTCTCGTTCTGTTCTAATTTCTTCCCCTCATCCTTCTCCCTCTCCAATCTCTTTCTCTCCTTGCGTTTCTCCAACCGCTTCTTCTTCTTTGGGGGACTGGGCTCCGACATATCCGATAAATAATACTTATCGTTGCCGTTTGCCCCGTCGCTTTCACTATCCTGGTGCAGGATAAGAGCCGAGTTGATCACCAAATCCCGGTCATCATTAAAGTCCCTACTTTCGCCATTGAACTTGATGATATCGCCCAAAATCAGCTGCCCAATGCGGTTCTTATACGACGCACTGTGCAACTCAAAACACTTGGCCGTCAACAACTGGTACGCTCCGCCAAATGCCTTGCGCAAGTCCCGAAGATTGTACGACGACCGAGTGATGTTATTGGATGGATCCAGTGGGTCCTGGATCACTATGCAGAACAGGCCCCGTCCGGCTCCCAAATACGGATGTTTGTACTTGGGCAAGTACCTCGGCAGATCGTCCTGATTCAAGGAGATGATGAGGTTGTCGTAGGAGAAGTTGCGGCCGTATAATTCGAAAAACTCGATGAGAAGCGTGCCCAAGTTCTCGAGCACCTGAATATTCTGTGTAGACACCCGGGGATGGAGCTTGAGGAAATGGTACACCATGATGATGGTGGCGTAGCCGCCGAGCCCGCCCATGTGCACGTTGTTGAGTTTTCTGGACCGCAAAAACTGCTTGACGATGAGCACAAGCTCCCTTAGACCAGGGGTCAGGTCTAGCCAGCGGCGGATGCGGCGGGCCGCGTCGATTCCGTTGGTCCGCTCGAACGAGATGTCCACATGGATGTCATGAGCGGGATCCACAAACTTGATGATGGGCACCTTGGCGTTGGCAATGACCTCGATGTTCTTGGCCAACCGGTGCGTTCGGAGATAAGACGAAAGCTGGTAAAGCCGCAGCCGCTGCTCGTAGTCGCCCGACGCGGAGATCACCACCATGTCGATATCGGAACCCGGTAGATAGAGGTCTGTAGCGCAGGAGCCAAACACGTGGGCCTGGGTGCTGGGCCAGAACTTCTGGATATGGTCTTTGAGCATGCGAATGACGTCATTGCGCACCATGATCTCCTCTTTAGACGGCGAAATGTAGTTGACGAAGTCTTTGATTTCAAGCGTTAACCAATCGGCAATCTCCTTCTGGCGGGAATGGTCCTGGCCCTTGACCCATGGGTACTGGTGTACGGGTGCAGACGCGTTTTCGTCATCTTTTTGGTTTTCCTGATCACTGTCGTCGGACAGTTCAAACCCAAATCCAATAAAGTCGTTATTCCCGGTGACCTCATTTGTTTCTGAGGGTAGCGAAGGCTTTTTCAGGCCATCCAGCGAAGGATTTGGCGAAGAGGCCGTTTTGGGCATTGCAGAAGGCGATAAGTGCTTCAGATGAGCGTTTTCCGAGCGGTTTTTTTTGGCCACGGGATCTCCTACCCCGTCTTCGTCATCTGAAACCACCACCACGGCGTTTTCAGCGTCTGAACCCAAGTTCTCGGAGTCCGAGTCCACCAAGATGATATCGTCGTGCGACGCGGACTGCGGGCGGGACTTGCCTAATTGAGAAGCCGCCGAGCGGGAACTGGGGCGGTTCTTTTCGGCTGCCACGGACCGGTGCTTATTCCGGGCTTTTTGTGCAGGGCCCTCATTTTCACGGGCTCTTTTGGGTGCCATGTTTAAAGGTTAGAAAAATATGGTTTTAACAGTTGACATGTCGCGAAGAGCGCACCCGTACACCGCGCCAGAAGTCAAACCCAAACCTCCAAAAAAGCAGCCTCCAAAAAGCAGCCTCCAAAACAAACTCCCAAAACAAACTCCCAAAACAAACTCCCATAACCAACACCCAAAACAAACACCCAAAACAAACACCCAAAAATTAAATTGTTGCGATTTATCATCTATCACCGCATATACCAAATTCGTGTATGTCTATGACTCCTTTTTGCCATTACATGACCGCCTTGCCCTCAGATCACTCTATATGGGGAGCTGTTTGACTCTATACTGGGGTCAAGGTTTATACTGAGTTCGGAGGCAAAATTTATACTCAGTTCGGAGGCAAAATTCATACTCAGTTTGGAGATAAATTTACACACTCTAAATGAATTTGACCTGCATGACCTACCTTTACTAATTTAAAACTCCCACCACAACCACCCTGGCTTGCACTCGATGATACAGTGTTTTCCAAAACTATTTAGCCCAGCGCGGCAAAATGGTTCAAACTACACTTGCAAAATTAAACAACCAATAAGTCAAAAAGGTTCGTACTTATGACTTGAAAGTTGCTAAGGATCCAGGTTTCGAAATGAGCTGTTTATGTGCAGTCTCTATTGAATATTAACAACAAAACAGTGACTTTTTGAATTCTCGGTTTGTTTAAGTTTCCTAATGTGGTTTGAAACATTTTGTTGCTCTGGTTTGAATAGTTTTCAAAAACACTGTATAAATAATTCCAGTCCCACCCTGGACCCTATGGAGTTATACGAAAACACATTTTAACACTTTGGAAAAATCAGCTAAGGTGCAAGAAAATTTTGGGGGAAAATCGGTTGGGAAACCGTGATCAAATCCGTACACAGAACATTCTAACATGTGAGCTCCTCCTTGTTAGATTCTCGTGAAACGTTCATGTACTAAGCTGCTTTAGTTTGTTGATGATTTCTCAATACGAGGGAATCGAGCTGCTTGAGTAGTTGGCGGGGGAGCACGCGTATCCAGCCGATGTTTGCTATGTGCTTGGCCTTCCACCTGCGCATGGAGTGAAAACGGACAGAATACCATAGTGCATTGTCTACTTTTTTGACATGAAGTACTTGTATAATGAATAATTATGAGCCCTGATTGTGATATGGCACGCGATAGCTTGGCCGGAATTGGCTGGAGTTGGCCGGAATTCAGGGCCGCGGTCGGAATTGCCCAGCTACAAGACCTCCAAAAGTCCACCACTAAAACTATTCCAACTCAACAACTATGCGTTTTGAAGTCCGGAATTCCAGGATTCCAACCAATTCAATCTTTTTTTTTTCCTACGATGAAAACAATATCGCTTGCGTTGGGGCTTTTTCTGCTGGGGCCGCCTGGTGTACGGGTGTTGTGCTGCTTTCGCAACCACCGGTTGGTTTACTGCAGTTCCGGCCGTCCTTATCAACCGTACTTCAATGCGAGAATCCCCAAGTCTAATAAGTAGACCAACTTAGCTACAGTGAGTATCAGCATGACAAATTGTTGCAGGTGCAATGGGTTATTTTTCACTTGCGGGGGGAGCCAGTGTATCCAGCCAATCAGGATATATGTTTTCCGGAAAAACCCTTACATTCCCCTGGTGCTTCGTACCATGGTGGCTGAGGAGATGACGTCATGGAATGGCCATTGTTAGATCAGATGGCGTAGGCTTCACAAGACCTCTATGCGTCGTGCCCTGCTCATAGCGAATCTGACTAATTTTTGAGTGTTCTCATCTTTTGCTGTTCTCATGTTCCATTGGAGTGCATGTTCCATGTGACTGCATGTTCTATTTGAGCATGTTCCATGTGACTGCATGTAACCAACAGATGAAACAGTAAATGGTTCATACTCTGCAGGAATAGTCTAGGGGGTATTGGACGCCTCGCAGAAAAGGGGGTGGGTGGCAACGGAAAAGGACTAAGTGGAAAAGAACAGATGTCACTCCTATGAATTATAGAGCCAGGTCAGTCTGGGGACAATGCATTCAAGAGATTCTTGGTATAGTATAGATACAGACAAGAATAGAAATGACTGAGATGAATACCGAAGTTTCACAACTATAAGATGTCATTGGTTCCCAATATCCTAACCGCTCCAGTCCATGGAATTAAGAATGATAAAGCTCAACAGACTCCGTACATGCTAGGTACTGGTTGATACTTATTACAAAACATGATTGCCTCACCGGCGGTCAGCTCAAGGTGGATATTGACCAATTGCATGAAAAGGACCTGTTTTGTCTGGTTCTCCAAGACATCTATAGTTGTGGAACTCAGGTATTCATCTGAGTCATTTCTATTTTGTGTCTCTATTCTGTCTCTCTGTGTCTCTATTCTGTCTCTGTGTCGCTATTCTGTCTCTGTGTTTCTGTCTCTGTGTCTCTATTCTGTCTCTCTGTGTCTATTCTCTGTATGGTGTATAATTGCCTGAACAGTGATATCTGACTATCTGACTGAGATGAGAGTATCCTAGTCGCGCGTTCTGGGTGAGTGTCAGTTCTTGGTGCACCACTACATCTCAGCAATACCTGTTATACACTTGTTTGTATAGACTTATTTGCATGGTATGTATGTTAGAGTGACACTCATAAGTTCCGACTATAAGAGGTTCAATTATTCTGAAATAGCATTCACCGCTATAACCTGCCATAGGAACGTTCCGGACATACCAATACCTAGTCAGTCCCAAACTCCCGCAATACTAACACTAGAATTGCTATTACAAAACACTTCTCCAAACTATCAGCATCTATGCTGCTATACGGGTTTATCACTTCTGTATTACTGGTGGAACCTAGATTAGACAAATATTCGACAGATTTTAGTCAAACTTAGACAAACTTTAGGCAGAGTTAAGACAACTATTAGACAGATGTTGGACAACTATTAGACAACTATTAGACAGGTATTGGACAGTTATCAGACAAGAATTTGACACAAAGAGTAGACAAATTTTAAACACTAGTTAGACAAAAAGTAGACCCCACTTAGACAAGACGTACACAGAATGTACACAGAATGTAGACAGAATGTAGACAGAATGTAGACAGAATGTAGACGGAATGTAGACGGAATGTAGACAAATATTCGGCACGAATTTGACAGAAAGTAGACATATTTTAGACAGAGACTAGACAAAACATAGACACAAATTAGACACAGAGTAGACAACTTTTCGATAAGTTCTAAACAGATATTAGACAAAAAGTAGACAACAAGTGGAGAAATATAAGATAAGCATTAAGTCATCCTAGACCAACAAATAGTAAACCAGCCAATATTAATCTATCTATGATAAAGAAAAACTGACTATGCCATAAAATTTAGCGAAAAGAATAAAAAAGTCTAGATTAGTGAAGACTGCAAAAAAAAAATTACTCGCTACATTAGACAAAGACAAAACGAGACAAGTAGAAATCATCAGGGTATGAGCAAATTATAATAAATGCATGTTAATCACGCTATCTTTAAATAACATCGAAAGTCCTGCATACAAGGTATCTGTCAAGATATGTTCCAGTGATGTCTGCATATGAGCCCTGGCTATAATACTAAGTGTCATTAAACGATGGATTCTTGTATTAAAGCACGGGCAATATGCAGGCTCCATTTATCTATAATGGTCTACAAATGCAAGCAACATCAAATGTTTCAGGAGTGTTTTAGGAGTGTTTTAGGATTGTTTCAGGAGTGTTTTAGAAGTGTTTCATGTGTTTTAGGAGTGTTTTAGAAGTGTTTCATGTGTTTTATGTGTTTTATATGTCCCATTTTTGCCGTACTAAATAATAATCCCCTGCATATAATTTCACTTGTCACTGCACTGCAATGTTAATAAAAGGTCTGGTGATACATTAACCTGGAAGAAGGGGATGAGATCGTTTGGAGTGCATATAGACCTATTATAAAGTACATAGATTAAGGTTGGGTGATTTTTTTCTTTTTTTCTTGTATGCAGTACCGCTCGTAAATTTCGCGAGGCTTCCCCATTGTATGCACGTATCCCCCAGAATAAGCAGCCAGCTTACAATAAGACCCATTGCAGCCAAAACAATTGTGTCTCAAGAAAGGTGCATGAATAGCGAAGTCAGATGAGGGCCCGGAAAGGTAGGTTATATGCAGTGCGCCAGTCACCAGCCGCGCACGTGTGAGCCTAACATACACCACCCATGCGGGACACATTGCCCGTTTAGGAAGTAGTTATACCCCACTACTCACTCCCCCAAACCCACATTTCCTGCCACCTCCCACCCCTTCTTCCCCCCTCTTCATTCCTTCCTCCATCCCACCAATCCATACATCCATACATCCATACGTCCATACGTCCATACATCCATACGTCCATACGTCCATACATCCATACATCTACCCGCCCATACATCTACCCTCCCATATATATACCCTCCCATATATATACCCACCCATATATATACCCACCCATATATATACCCACCCATATATATACCCACCCATATATATACCCACCCATATATATACCCGCCAATATATATACCCATTTTGAGACTACTCAAACACCTAATCCCGAAACCGGCGGTAAATATACTCACATTATAGCATTGCTCATTCTTTATCAAGTATACTGTTCATTCTAGTACTGTTCATTATAACTGCTCATTCTAGTGCTGCCTATTATACTCATTATTACGCATACACTGCCTATACCCGCATCAACAATAGGCATTGTTTGGTTTAATCCGCCAGCCCAAAAAAAAGTCACAATCCAATAATCGACAATAAAAAATCCACAATTGATAATCGACAATCTCATTATTGGACAATTCATAAAGGATAATCTTATTATTGGGCAATTCACAAAGGACAATCTCATTATTGGACAATTCATAAAGGATAATCTTATTATTGGGCAATTCATAAAGGACAATCTCATTATTGGACAATTCATAAACGACAATCTTATTATTGGACAATTCATAAACGACAATCTCACTATTGAACAATCTGATTATTAGCAATTGAACAATAGCCGCTAGACATCTCCACGCCATTCCAAAACGTATATATAGGGGTGTTCGTCCTGTTAAACATATTGGCATAAGTCACACGATATCGAAGTCAAAGGACATCAAACCCAGGGGATATCAAACCAAAGGACGAGATTGGTATAAGTCACTATTGACAATTTGTCTTCTAAGAAGTATAAATTAGCATCCAGTTGAGTTACACATTACTCACTGAACATATTAACAACCAACTACTTAGTATTTTGGATCAGTCAAGAGGTATACCAGCAGCCAGTGAAGAGTATACATTAGACATATTGCAGTCACATATATTAGACTGTCAGTTCCGAGGTATACACTAACAGTCAGTCAACCAATAAGAGGAAGTCAACAATATTACAGGCAGTCTATTTATTAAATTGGACTTCCAGAGGTATACATTGACGTCAGTGATATTGCAAGTCACTTGATATTTGCAGCCTTTTGATATCTACAGTCATTTAAATTAACAGGCAGTCTATTTAATTTTGGACTTGGACTTGGACACATTGAAATATTGACATACATTAGACTTGATTGAACACCAATTCATTCTTGATTGAAATGACGCCCGTTGTACTTGTTTTGCTTTTGGCAGTGGTTGGTGCTTATGCTCCTGCTCCTGCAGAGTGCCCGGGAAACAATCTTATTCGGGAAGGAGGAAAGATCTCCGCCTCCGAAGCCGAATGGATGAAACAGAGAAATGTCAAGACGGAAGAAGCCATAAAAGCGTTTTTGGACCGCGTTGGGCTCTCTCAAAACCACAAGAAGAGATCCATCTCTAATTCTGACGATTTTGATTCTAATTCTAAAGAGCTTCGGACTGCAGGAAATCCCCATCTACATGCACGGTCCGATAATGATTCTGCTTCTGACTCCAGTTATGACTACATTTCTGACTCTGATTCCATCAAAATCGCAGTCGCCTTTTCGGGTGGTGGGCTTCGTGCCATGTTAAGTGGAGCAGGGCAGCTTGCAGCTTTGGATAACCGTACTTCCGATACTCAAACTGGACTAGGCGGAATTCTCCAGGCCAGCCTGTATATAGCAGGTCTTTCCGGTGGGTCCTGGCTTCTTGGATCCTTGATTTTCCAAGGCTGGCCTACGGTGGAGCAGGTTGTTTTTGAGAACCCATACAATGTGTGGGATTACCATAATCTTGATTCGTTTGTCAACATCTCGCAAACGGCAGGTTTGGCGTACGACTTTGCTTCCAACAACTATAACAAGACAATTACGCATCTTAGTTGGTGGGATGCTCCTGAAAAAAAGGGGATCTCGGTCGATGTGCTGGTCAAACAGACTGCTGGGTTCCCCACCTCGATTACGGATGTTTGGGGCCGTCTTTTGGCGCATTCGCTTTTTTTGGAGAAAACTCCAGGCTTGAAAGGGACGGAAATGAGGCAGAAATCGCTTAATTACATGAATTCAGCTTCCTGGAGCAATATCCAGCACCTCCAGGCGTTTGCAGACCACGATATGCCGTTCCCATTGGTCACCGCTTTGGCCAGAAGACCTGGGTCGTTGGTCTATGACTTGAACTCGCCCATCATCGAGTTTAATCCCTTCGAAATGGGCTCCTTCGACTCGTCCATCAATACCTTCACGGATATCCGGTATCTCGGCACAAGGGTGGAAAATGGCCAGCCAGTGAGCAAGTGTATGAGTGGAATGGACAATACAGCCTTTGTTTTGGGTACATCTTCGTCCCTCTTCAACCAGTTCCTCAACTCTTTGGCGTGTGACAACTGCAAGACGTTGAACCGCGTGCTCAAGTACTTTGTCAAGAGGTTTCTCGTCAATATGCTGAAACAGAGACAAGACATTGCATGGTACAACCCCAACCCGTTCTACAAGTCGGAGTACGCCAAGTCCGAAAACATCCTGACCTCCGACACGTTGTACTTGATGGACGGGGGATTGGCGGGCGAAATCGTGCCTCTTTCTACGGTGGCCATCAAGGAGCGCAATTTGGACCTTGTCTTCTCGTTCGATAATGATGGAGCAGCATGGCCCGATGGAACGTCGCTCATCAACTCGTACCAGCGCCAGTTCACGTACGAAGGGAAACTGACGGTGATCCCCTATGTGCCGGACCAGAAGACGTTTCTCCACCACAACTTGACGGCCAAACCAACATTTTTTGGGTGTGAAGCACGCAACTTGACAGCTTTGGCCAAGGACGGAGTAGTTCCGCCCATCGTCGTGTATATAGCCAACCGGCCCTACGAGTTCTTGTCCAACACCAGCACATTGAAACTCACATATTCGGATGCAGAAAAAAAAGGCATGGTGACCAATGGGTTTGACGTGGCACTGCGGGGAAACCAGACTGACGACTGGCCTTTTTGCGTGGGGTGTGCTATGGTCAGGAGGTCAGAGGAGCGGCTGGGAGTTGTACAATCGGACGAGTGCAAGAAGTGCTTTGAGCGTTATTGCTGGGACGGAACCATTTACGAGGGTTCCGAAGCGGTGCCGCCAAATTTCTCGAAGGACGGCTTGAGCAATGAGCACGTGCCGTTGAACAAGAAAAACCACTACATCCAACAACCAGGGCCGGGATTGGTGAAGATCTTTTTGACCAGTTTGTTGAAGAAGCTTGGGTCGTACTTTTTCGGATGAACTGGTGGTGTTTTCCAATAACATGTCAGACTACCAGACTATCCAATACAGGTGAGACTTCCAGACTCTCCAATACAGGTCAGACTAAAAATTTTGCATATGTTTCCAAGATGAATAATGAAACATATGAGATAATCTTTCGGAGCAGGAGCTTAAATCTCCAGCTCAAACCAAGAATGAGAGCAGCCAGGGCTAGTAATGGCCACGGAGCCATTGTGATTTTCACCATGACATTTACGTTTGTCTCGGCCCTTGATACTTCATCCAAGGTATACATAGTAATTAATAGTTCATCTAAGATATGGTAAAGAGTAATATAATATAGTATAGTATAGTATAGTATAGTATAGTATAGTATAGTATAGTATAGTATAGTATAGTATAGTATAGTATAGTATAGTATAGTAAAGTATAGTAGTATAGGTTCAGAACACCATATGCAGTGCTCTATACATTGAGGTATTTTGGTCCTGGCTGTCTGATCCTAATGGCTATTCGGAGAGTCACAAAAGATACAACTGATATTTTATAGAGTAGTATGAAACAGCACTCTATACTCTAGCAAGAGGCATTTTCAGATACTATAGACTGCGACGTATACTAGTATAGTATGTAGTATGTAGTAGCAGTGAGTAGTAAGTAGTGGCAGTAAGTAGTAAGTAGTAGCAGTAAGTAGTCAGTAGTAGCAGTAAGTAGTCATTAGTAGCAGTAAGTAGTAGCAGTAAGTAGTAGCAGTAAGTAGTAGCAGTAAGTAGTAGCAGTAAGTAGTCAGTAGTAGCAGTAAGTAGTAGCAGTAAGTAGCAAGTAGTGTTAGAACCGCCATCGGTAGACTCACTAGCCATCGGTGTTCTTAGAGCCTAACTAGTCAGCTACTCGCCACCGAATCTGACTGCTCGTTATTTTGTTGCTCGTTTTTTGTCGTTTCTTTTGTTGCTCGTTTCTTTTGAAACCGAATGACCGATTAGTCATCTCGTCTCCTTAACGAGGCAAATCCTTGTTTCCAGTTGGTATTTCCCAGCTGTACATACTCGTCGTCGGCTATCTCCCACCGGAGAAACCAAGTGAAGAAGGCAGAGTCGGATTGCAGAGCGCTAACCGTGGCGGATGAGAGTGCAAATTTGTTTGCAAGGGGCCAGCCTGCACGCATGGCGGCTTTAGAAATAGCCCGATGGAGGGAAAGACCATTGAAGAGACGTAAGCGAATTTGTGGGACTAATCTAGCAAGAAGAATCTGTCGAGACAGGAAATTGAGAGCCCGAAGCTTATAGACGAAAAATGATTGCGCAATGGGTGGGGTATGGTCGTGGTGTGGAACGAGATCAATAGGCGCAAGATGGACGGTGATAGCTGTGGGGCCGATGGTGGCGGGACGACCAGTGTTAATAGAGGGATTCTGCTGTGGATTCTGATGTGCCACAAAATCGGGGCCAGAGTTGGCACATTCAGCGTGAGGACCAGGTGCGGTAGGAAGACGTGTCGCTGGGGAAAGGGTGGCCGAAATTGCAGCCAAAATGTAGCGTGCGACTGCATGCGTCACTGAGTACACCCAGTGGAGAAGGGCGCAGAAGAATCCCGCAAGGCCGAAGATTGCTCCGACAATAAAACCATATGGTGGCGATGTAAAGCCAGATGAAGAGCGCACGTTCAATTGGTGAGGTGGCGACGAAAGGGGTTGGCGACGAAAGGGGTTGGCGATGATGCGGTGAATATGAATTCTGGGGAAAGACAGAGACCTATAAGGGTGGCGGCAAAAGTTCCACGGCTCCGGTACCAAGGGTAAGAGCCGATTGGTGAATAGCCATGTCAAAGGATAATCCAGACTAGATTAAAACGCCCAGGGAAGAGTTTTCCGAAAGAGTAAGATGGTTGGTTGCGGCCTCCATGTTAGACTCCGGTTACATCAGGTCGTCTGTTTACTGTGTTCATTCGCGGAAGATTTTGTAAGGGAGGGATCTGAGGTGCTTAGAGTGTTTTTCAAAACGATTCAAACCAGCGTGGCAGAATGCTTCAAACTACACTAGCAAAACTAAACAACCCAAATTTTTCGAAAGGTTTCGGACTTATGACTTGAAAATTGCTAAGGATCAAAGGATCAAAGGATCAAAGATTCGAAACAAACTGTTTATGTGAAGTCCCTATTGAATATTAAAAACAGTAACTTTTTGAAATATTGGTTTGTTTGAGTTTCCTAATGTGGTCTGAAACATTTTGGCGCGCTGATTTGAATAGTTTTGAAAAGCACTTTATGAGAAACAGGTGCTAAGTTACCGCGCTATCCCTGCAAGCCATTGGACTCAGAGCGCACTGACCTTATTACCATTTTTCAACATCACTCGGTACTGCAGATAGTACTGGTCTTCATGTTCTGCACACAAGGCTTGTCACGGCTCACAACTGCAACAGTTTCAATGTTTTCTAATTCTGACCCAGTGGCAGAAAACGAATGTAAGATTTTTGAAAACAGTGAACTGGCATCCAACAATAAGCTATCAGTCTGATCATGGCACATTCTACCTGCATACTCCTGGTTGAGGCCCTAGAAGAGACTGTGCATTGTGTCTAGCTCTGTAGAGTTATACAGAGTTGTATAGAGTGATAGAGTATAGAGTGTAGTACTGTAGTATATTGTATAGTATATTGTATAGTATATTGTATAGTATATTGTATAGAGTGATAGAGTATAGAGTGATAGAGTATAGTGTATAGCACTATAGTATATTGTATAATATATTATATAGTTCAAAGCAGATAATAACGTTTTTGTTGTAATGTGAAGGTTGATTTTTTGGACTGCAGTATCTTGTGTTTTGGTGAAATTATGTTGCAATGGGTGCAAAATGTGACAGAAGTGCGAATACATCGTATGGAAATGGACTTCCGGTCCATCCTTGAATCTGACCATAGTATAAAAAATTTCTGAATCAAGATCTGACGACGGAATTGGGACGACCGAATTCAATGTGAAATGAGTTGAACGGGACTTGAATTTGGTCTGCCTGAGGTCCAGTGATTACACTGTATGCAGTACCGCACACATCTCTTTGCCAAGAACGGGAACTAGTACACCCAGTAAAGCTAGAAAATATTCTAGATCACCGGCGAATCAATCCAATGGCCATGTTAAGCTGGTTTTACGATGCCACATGACATGAGCTGTACCGGCACATAGCACAACTACTAAAAGGTACACCATGGCATTGGAATCCCGTGCCCAGACTAGCCCCACTAGGTTCACCACCTTAAGGAGTTTCCAGAAGTAAGAACCATGCAACGAATCCAAAAGCTCTAGTAAAACTAGGTTAAGTATGGGGACAATGCTTGTATACCGGAACCTAATCTTCCCCCTCTTTTCCTCCTCCAAAACTGGTTTTTCCAAGAGTTCCAACTTGATCCTTTCTAATTCTTGAAGGACAGTTTTGGAATCGGCTTCACCTTTCAACATGGCATACGCTAGGGAACCCATGCGCTGTGTGCAGTCCGTATACGTGCCCCGGACCCTTACGGAGTCCAGTTCCAACCAGCGGAAAAAGTCTCTTTCATTCAATTTCTCGTACCACTTTGAGATCACCGAACGGACCATTTCGGGGTCGTCTAAACCTTGGATCTGCTCTGAAAATGGACTGCGTCCTGCACTCAAGTAGCACATGATCAACCCTAAAGAGTACATGTCACAACTATACGTGAATGGATGGGTGTAATTTTTCACGCTATCGTAGACCCATAATTTGGGGTCAGCGAATTCAATGGTACCGGTATTACCCATGCGAATCTCCTGTTTTTTAGATTTATCAATCAATTTCCCCTCTCCAAAATCAGACACCAACACTTTGGGGAGACTTGCGAGGTATTCATCAAGAGACCCGAGGTCAGGGAAGGTTTTGGGTGGTGGAGAAGCAGGAAGCTTGTATGCAGTCTCCAAGAGACAATTCGACGGTTTCAAGTCCCGATGGAGGATTTTATTCTCATGGAGGTAATTCACAGCATTGGCAATGTCACGGAAAAACTTCCAGATCTCCACGTCCAGTAACCACAGCAGAGACGGAAGTTGCAGCAGAGGATGCGAGGCCTGCTCTTTGTTCTTTCTTCTCCTCCGTTCCCTTTCCACCTGTTCCCGAACAGACAATTGTTCTTGTTGGGGAAAATTCTCGGTGATCATGGTCTCCAAGTTGCCTCCCGCACAGTACTGCTGGAGAATATAGACATAGGGAATCCGGGCCGGTTTCTGGATACCGGAATTCTCTGGGGGCACAATGAACGTGCTGGAATCATGCATATCGCCCAACTCCATCCACACGTGATTATACCGGATCAAGTTGTTTGCCGTGGCGCCATTGGCTGAGAGTTCGTATAGAATCAATACCTCGTTGAGCACGTGATCAAGGTACTTGGAGTGATCGCCCACGTTTATACGTTTCACAGCAAAGAGCCCGAGGGGGATATTCTGGAGCACGTGCTGCACTTTGTAGACGTGGGCATGGGCACCAGAACCGAGAACAAACGGCGGCACTTTCTGAAAAAACCGGGCAAAGTAGCCCTGGTTGAAGAGATCCGAGGGTAGTCGGTGGTCGGACCCCAGTAGACTTCCGGAGGCTTCAAACACACTAGAACCACCCAGGGACCCAGCACTGCCGGGCAATCCAACAATTCCAGGTAATCCGAGGGTTCTAGGTAATCCAAGGGCACCAAAAGATGCACCAGCACCAAAACGACCCAGAGTTAAAGGTCCAACATGTCGTCTCCGAGAGTCGACGTCCCCTGCACCCCCTGCACCCTCGATACCTGCAGGATACGCTAGGCGAAGATCATGATTAAGTCCCGACAACAACTTAAAGTAGTCCCGGTGCATAAAGTGAGTCCCCCCAAGCGTGCCCAAGTACTCCAGTGCAGGCGCAAACGAGGACTGGGAGAGGCTGGAGTCATCGTCCCAGAGAAATTCCGGAATTTCGTCGGAGAAATCCAGGGAAAAGTGGGGATCGCCAAATGCGGTTCTTCGCTTCAGCTCGTGCCCCTCGAAAAAGCCACGCAAGTCAAACCCACACTGTGGACACGTGGCAGAAGTCAGGTCATATTCCGGCGGCAGTCTATGGGCCCAGCGCATGGGGCTCTCCAAAAGCCGCACGGTATGGTTCAGATGGTCAAGCACAATGGCCACCTGCGTATAAGGATCATGGTACACTAGCTTGTTCTGCAGATTATATGGAATCACCGACATCCATGAGAATACACAAGGTTTTTTGGAGTGGCTTGGAAATGTGGAGATCAAATAATGGCGCGGTGCACGGGTGTCGCGCGTCGCGGTCGGCTGCTTTTGAAACGGCTGCAAAATGTATGGACCCAGTGCCTGGCATTACCCCTGGCCATATGCGTAGCCAAGCAGCTTATGAGGATGTGACCACGTGAAGTGGGCGTGGATTGTTAATCGTTTGGCCAGTGATGAGAAATGGCTGAAGGATGGCTGAAAAAGGAAGCAGTATATCCACAACAAGATATTTGTTAGACCCACCATGGGTAGAAACTAGTCATCGAGGACTTTTCGAGCCTACTAAAGGTTCCATTCATCTTAGCTTTTGAAATGGATCCCAAAATGGCCAAAACTAAAACTAACAACACCGAGGCAAGACCCCCGCGGCACCACATTATTACAGTTCGTATGGGGTAATAACTCTTCACCAGAACAATGGTGATGATTGTTCTGGCCTCTTCGAAAATTGGCCATCATTGTTGATGGTCGTAATTAGTATCGGGCAGAAAAACCACCTAATTCCTCCATAGATAGTCACTACCTATGGCGCATCTGACAATGCAGGAATGGGTATATATATATATGTATCGACGAATTTTCAATTGGAATTAGAAGATTTTTGAAAATTTCAGCAATCGAAAATTTCTTGAATTCCATTTTTTGTATTCCCTAGACCATCAGTTTAGATGGTTTATGGACGAGTCTCTTTTCAATCGGACACCTATCAATAAGTCAGAAGTGTTGAAAACCAGCAATGAAAAGAGCGCACTCTGATAACCACGGCTTGCTGGTTAGCCAGCAATCTGTTTTCATGCAGCAAGCAATTGTGGTTACGAGGAATGCCGTGATGAACGCAGAATCTCCAAATATATAAAGCCGACTTTGCCCCCATTTATTGTTAAGATAGATAATTGAATATCAACTGCCCGGAGAGATACCAAGATGCCTCGAAGACCCAGACCCACCAAAAGATCTCGTATTGATAATACTTCACTGAGTACTGATAACTCTCCGTCTCCTGTTCCTGAAGCAAACACTTCCCCTGAAGTGTTTACATATCTTGATGAGACTATGAGGTCAGTATCTTATAGCATGATTCATCCACTGGATATCACTCCCTGGTTAATCACAGGTCCTTCTGGTACCGCAACCGTCCTTGCGGATCTGGCGTTATCTTCTTTACAAGAAGTTGACCTGTATGAATTTCCTGATGCTCGTAATAGTGTTGTAATTTTATTGTAGTTCTGTAGTCCTGTAGTACTGTAGTTCTGTATGTATTCATTTTAAGTAGTGAAATGGACTCTTCCTTTTATTTTAAGTAGTGAAATGGACTCTTCCTTTTATTTTAAGTAGTGAAATGGACCCGTCTATTCATTTTAACTAGTGAAATGGACCCGTGTATTCATTTTAAGTAGTGACATGGCGTTCGGCTGCTCTACTCACTTCTCTGGTTTCACAGGTAGCTATATAAACCGGCAAATTATAGATTAAAGTATGATAGTAGTATAATAGTATGGTCGTAGAGTATAGGAATATATTCCAGTGCCATACTATTATTATTCCTTGATGAGACTATGAACACTCAAGATACTACAATGGACTGTACTGGTTGGTTAATGAAAACCACCTGATGTGCCTGTCAGAAAGGCACGGTATCTAGTGAATTAAAAATGTCCAGGCACAATGTCCCGGTTTAATGTCCAGGCTTAATGTCCAGGCTTAATGTCCAGGATTAATATCCAGGATTAATCTCCAGGCTTAATCTCCAGGCTTTACTATGTGTAAGAACTCAACAGTATCCCATGCTGCTAGTCGTAGATGTGGAGCATTTTTTCTTACGTTCTAGTTTACCATGGTATGTATTGAACCTAGAATAGCCGAGGAACTCCTGCATTTCTACTACTACTACTAGTGCTACTATAAATACTGACTACTACTACTACTACTACTACTACTACTACTACTACTACTACTACTACTAAAAATACTGAACACGGACTACTAACTACTAACTATTGACTACTGACTACTGACTACTATAAATACTGACTACTGACTACTATAAATACTGACTACTATAAATACTGACTACTATAAATACTGACTACTGACTACTATAAATACTGACTACTATAAATACTGACTACTAATTACTACTACTGACTACTATAAATACTGACTACTAACTACTGACTACTGACTACTGACTACTGACTACTGACTACTGACTACTGACTACTGACTACTGACTACTGTCTACAATTTAGTACTTCACGTTACAAGAATCTAACAAAAATGTTACAATTTATGTATGTATAATTTCATATATATCAATTATTTGAGATTGGTTTTGGCTACTTGAATCCAGATCGACTTCCACGAGACCCCAAGCTGTTACTGTTACTGTTACTGTTACTGACTACTACTACTAACTACTGACTACTGACTACTACTACTGACTACTAACTACTGACTACTATAAATACTGACTACTAACTACTGACTACTGTTAGATACACGATGGATAGTGCTGCCTAGAGAGGATTATGAGACCTACTCTACCGATCGCAACAATGACCATACAGAATTTGCATAGCATGATAATCCTCACCAATGTTCTGGTGACGATTTTGCAATACGTTTGTCTCAAAGTTATATAAGCCACCTCGGTTCTTCTCTTGAGGGCCAGTAACCAATCCATTTTTAGGTTAACAAATGTTATTGAAGCATCGAAGTAGTAGCCCCATATCTAAGCACAGTATAATATGGTATGGAGTATAATATATGGTATGGAGTATAATGTATGGTATGGAGTAAAATATATGGTATGGAGTATAATATATGGTATGGAGTATAATATATGGTATGGAGTATAATGTATGGTATGGAGTATAATATATGGTATGGAGTATAATATATGGTATGGAGTGTTAGTTTCTTGTTGAACGTATTGTACTATGTTAACTATTTATCCGTTGATTGGGAGACGTGTGCGCGTTCCGTTGGGGCATTGTCGTGAACGGGGAGGTTAAGATAAAAAGCGCAATTTTAGCAATGAAGCGGAAGAGTCGATAGCAGACAGCCAAGGTTGCGAAGCTGAGTCGTGGGGTCCAGGTGAGAACACGGTAGAGCATGTAGCACAAAGTTCCTGCCCAAGAAAATGGTTCAAGGAGGTTGTCCTTAAAATGGGTCACGGAACCTACGGTGTGCCGCGGATAGTTTTGTGCGATTTGCTGGACCAGTAAAGCGATCTGTTCAATTGGTTCAATGCGGTGGGTCTCAGCAACGGGAAAAAGGTAGCGGTAAATGGATCTGGGGATTCGCCGAGCTTGTCTGAAAAGCTTCAGCGAGGAATAAAAGATCATTATCGCGGTTGCGAGGTATTCCAAAGAGATGCCCACGGGGTCCGCGACAAAGGAGTTCTCGAACTTGGTGAGGGCATAATGGATCCACGACAGGGCCGAGATATATCCGTGTGCTTCGAGCCAGGTGATGAAAAGCAGTACCCATATCTGGAAGGTGCGGTAATAGGCCGTCGAGGAACGAAGTGATGCAACGGTTCCGGACTCCGAGGGGTTGGTGACCCCGGTGAGGATAGCTAGCGATTCTCCCGCCCCGGACGCAGTGGTCTGGGCGAAGTGGTGAGCAGCTGGTATCCGGGTACGACCTCCATGTTAGATTCTTGTTGAACGTATTGTACTATGTTAACTATTTATCCGTTGATGGTTCCTCAGCAAGAGGAACCAGTGCGATTTATATAGCCTTTGAAGAGAAACGTGGCAGTGAAAACTCTTCACCACAAACAATGGTGATGATTGTTCGTGGCATCTTCGAAAAGGGACCATCATTGTTGATGGTCGAACGCCGTGGGACGGCGTTCGTAGTAGCCCTAAATAGGATCGGGCAGAGAGACTTTCTAATCCCTCCATAGGTAGGTTACTACCCATGGCGGATCTGACATGGAGTATAATATATGGTATGGAGTATAATATATGGTATGGAGTATAGAAGTGTAGTACTGGAGTATAGAAGTGTAGTACTGGAGTATAGGGCTATAGTACTGGAGTATAGGAGTATGATACTGCAGTATAATAGTATGGTCTGGAGTATAGGAGTAATGTTACAATTATTATGCGACCTGAGACTCTAGCCTATCTTCACTAGAGTTGTAAGCTTCTAACGGGCTTCTAAAGTATAAGGATCGCCCAGGAACGATGACGGTATTCTGGAATTTTCTGACAGGTTACTGGTAGTAGAAACTGGAGAGTCAGGTAATAATATGGATTTCGGTGCGACCACTTGGACCATAATCCGTGAGCGTCACGCTGGCATAGTTGAGTTCCATCTGAGGGAAAGATGAGTCAACAGTGAGCAATAGTACTGGAGTATAGAGTATAGAATATGTAGAATATATAGAGTATGGAGCATAGAATATGGAGTATAGACTATAGAGTAGAGTATAATATATAGAGTAGAGTATAATATATAGAGTAGAGTATAGGAGTATAATAGTAGACCTTGAGTATAATAGTAGACCTGGAGTATAATAGTAAACCTGGAGGAGTGTAGTAGACCTGGAGGAGTGTAGTACTGGAGTAGAATAGTATAATACTGTCAACCACTACTTAGCATGTACGGAGTTGATGTACGTCATATGTTGGCTGGTTAGCTCAATCGTAGAGCATTTGACTCTTAATCGTTCACTTTTGTTCTAGTATATATTAATACACAGGGATATGCAAGCTGTACCTTACACGACCGAAGTTTGATAACGAGCCACCGCACCTCTTATACTTTTTGCTCTTCAAACTACAACCCTTATAGTAGTGTAGACTGTTAGGTCCATTGTCGACAGGGCTCTGCCCATTAAGCTTCCACTCCCAAAGCCACAAGCAGCTCCACCTTCTACAGATACCAACGAACGGTGGAGACGTACCAATATACAGACCAAATTAGGCATAGGTGTAGAGTAGAGTAGAGAGTAGAGTAGAGTAGAGAGTAGAGTAGAGTAGAGAGTAGAGTAGAGTAGAGAGTAGAGTAGAGTAGAGTAGAGTAGAGAGTAGAGTAGAGTAGAGAGTAGAGTAGAGTAGAGTAGAGAGTAGAGTAGAGTAGTACAGTAGTACAGTAGACTATACTAGTAGTATTAGAGTAGTAGAGAGTATAACAGTAGATTATACTAGTAAGGTATGGAGTAGTAGAGTAGTTACAGCTTTATTGTTCAAGATCTGGACATCCTTATTGTTCAAGATCTGTACACCCTTATTGTTCAAGATCTGTGCATCCTTATTGTTTACAACTGAGACGGGACCTTGTTAAGAGTGTTCAACAACCTTATACGGACACTCCTCAGCGATATAAAGACCGGACGTTTAATGATTACCTCTTTAAAGCTGGAGCAAACAAACAAAGCTTTACTATCATCATTTGGTGACCAGTACAACCATCAAAGAGCTTGCAGGAACAAGAGATTGGGCTTTTTTCTGTCACAAGAGATTGGGCTTTTTCTGGACCAAGTTCAAGAAAACCACTTGGACTCATCATCCTTATGACTACGTCCAACTCTTTCATCTTGGAAATGACCTCCAACACATCTTCCCAACCTCTAGTTGTCCACTTTGTAGAATTCCCTACTCCACTACCATTCTCGAAAAGGTCAAACACATCTTCTTTGAATGCACCATGGCTGAAGTTATCTGGCAAGAATGCAAAATGTCAGGAACTCCCTCAATTCAATAGGCTGTTGGAAACCCTGATTCTGACTTTAAAAAGCTTGATCTCTATTATTCTTACATCAAGACTTTGATCACTTACAGAAAACCAACCAAACGCCGAATCGATATTGATCTTACCAATGATTTGATTCCTTTGATGCCAGATTCAACGCGCAAAAATATCTCTTACTTTAAACCGTTCTATCGACGACGTTTTTAGTCGATTTTTTTAGAACGCCATTATAGACGGAGGTCTCAAAACTCACTGCGCAATCTTTCACTTCTCTAAACACCTCGGTGTTCTCTGTCGGAGTTTTTTCACTTTAAGAAGTTTTCTCCGAAACAAATTTATAGACTCGTAGCATATGAATAAAGATATATATATAGAGTATGTACATGCTTCTTGTCTTTCAGTGGCCTGATTAAAACATCCACGAAGTACCTTTCCTCCGTTCATGCTAGATACTCGTTGACAACTATAGCATAATCTCTATACTCTATAATCTCCATACTCTCTATAACCTCTACCTCTTTACGCTCTTTTTCTATAGTCATTTACTATAGCATATCTCTATACTCTATAATCTCCAGTGTCTAGTTCGATATCCTCTATTCCATGAATATATCTTTATGGCCACTTTGTATTGTATACTTTCAACCTCTAACTAAATATTCAAATCAAAAGAGTTATTATTAACAATTTTACATAAAGAAGGATGAAAAGATAAAGGATTTGGACCATATAAACCAAAGAATAATCAGTATGCGAATAAATCAAACCGTTCTGGTAAAAGCTAAAATTGGGAATGAAAAGCCATAAACTCTGATAAATTTTATGCATTTTCATAAGGTTTTAAATTGACAAATATTGGTGTATAGAAATCTGGGTATAGCCAAAAAGGGTTAGAGAAAATTGGTGGATCTTCAACCAACCAGGAGTGTTCTTGAAACATGTACATGTATAAATCCTACTTTAAATCGTCAACCACTTAGTAAATGTAATCAGAAAATTTTGGTAGATAAATTATGACTTATTCCCTGACTTATTCCCTGACTTATTCCCTGACTTATTCCCTGACTTATAACTTACCTGGATCAAAGCTGGTTATATATTACTTCAAAAGTGCATAGCTAAATCTCCGTAAGTTGCAAAAGACAGTATTCAGCTTTCCTATAAGTTTATTTTGATTCACAATCATATTTATTGATTGGGGTTTTGTTTATTTAAGAAAATTACGATATATTTATATTTCAATCAATGAGACTCTATACTCTATATATTACTCTATACTCCCTATATTCTCATATTACTTTTTCTGTACATATTCTATACTCTACTATAATCTATCTCCTAGTATACTCTACTTTGCGCTTGAGCGAGTACTCAGTAGTATGAGTGTCGAAAGTAGAGAGTAGAGAGTAAAGAATAGAGAGTAGAGAGTAGAGAGTAGAGAGTAGAAAGTAGAAAGTAGAGTGTAGAGAGTACTAAGTACTACGAAGTGAAGAGGTAGAGTAGTAAAGAGGTGGAGTATGGAAGTAGCTTAAACGGTGCAGGAATATAAAAGATTGTAAATAAAATGATGGGAAGTAGTACACAAGATAAACGTGATTCTTTGCCAAGGTCAAAGGCACCTTGAGGCCGCTTGGTGCGTTTTGTTTCGAAACAAATGCAGGGATGATGAGTATTTTGAGCCATTTAGGAAGTATTTGAGTGTATTCTGGGAATTGTGATTTCCGTTCTGGTAGATTCTGGTTCGTTTTGGAAGTTTCTGGGAAGTTATTGTGGCCGTTTGGGAAGTTATTGTGGCCGTTGGAGGCTTTTAAACCAAAACCTTGGCATATGCTGAATGTAGAAACCACAGAAAAACGGGCCCTTTTATATGTGAGCGATGAGCCGGGCCTGGGCATTGTGTAAAGTATCTTGTGTGCCAGAGAACGTCTCCAAAAGAGGGTATTAACGTACGGTGGACGAACAAGTGAAGTATGGATAGAGACTGAGAGGTGTATTCGAAATACGAGTCCTCTCTATCTTCTCTATACTCTACATATTCTATATATTCTATACTTTACTCTATACTCTATTCTACTCTACACTCTACTCTATACTCTATATACTCTATACTATATATACTCTATATACTCTACTCTACTCTAGATTATATTCAGGATTACAAGACCAAGTGCTTTAGTCGGTACAATAGGGTCAAGGAAATTGTGTTCACGTGTATATTGATATTCTGGTGCTTCAGTGAGGATGTCTAGACAAGTAAATAAACCGTTTAATGATCCAACAATTGGAGACGGAAAGAACACGGCCCAGCATAAAAGACCATGGTCAAAGGTACTAGACTCCAAGTTGGAAGCAAAGTACAACCTGCATGTCTGGGAGACTAGCCTCACGCCAGCCATCAACATGACCAATTTTGGTGTGCTGGATATGCAGTCTCCAACTCTATATATTGTATACTCTATAGTCTATACTCTATAGTTTATACTCTATAGTCTATACTCAAAATATTCTATACTCTATACTCTACATATTCTATACTCTATACTCTACATATTCTATACTCTATACTCTACTCTATAGTCTATACTCTATAGTCTATCCCCCATACTCTATATATTCTACATATTCTGTACTTTACGCTATACGCTATACTCTACTGTATATATTGTATACTGTTGGATCACCAGGTAGTGTCCTAGCTATGGAGGTAGTTAAGCCCTCATTTTCTAATCCTAACAATGGCCCATACCAAGACGCTAAAACTCAACATCGCACGATGTTGGGATGGCATTCAGTGTTATTGTTCTTGTGCTAAGTCGCACGCTCTTTTTCTCTAAAAGTATTTAAGTGCCTTAGATTCCCCCTTTGGACAAATCATCGGCGAATGAACATAGTAAACAGAGTACCTGATAGAACCGGAATCTAACATATACTCTACTCTATATATTATACTCTATATATTCTACATACTATATATATTCTACATATTCTATACTCTACTCTACTCTATATATTGTATACTCTATATATTGTATACTCTATATTCTACATAGTGTATACTCTATATATTCTATACTCTATCCTCTATACTCTCTACTCTATAAATTGTATACTCTACTCTATACTCTATTTATTGTATACTCTATACTCCATATTCTACATAGTGTATACTCCAAATATTCTATACTCTATCCTCTATACTCTATATATTGTATACTCTATACTTGTCAACGAATACCTAGTGTGTATGGAGGCAAGGTACTTCGTGGATATGTTTTACGCAGGCCACTGACTGAACAATGAAGGCTGTGCAGACTCTGAACAATGAAGGCTGTACGAGTCTTAGCTGAACGGAAAAGTATAAGAAGTGCTGTGGACCCGTTACATAGGACTTTGGTCTTGTAAGGTACAACTTACACATCCCTGTATATTAATATATACTAAAGCAAGAGTTGAAAATACTTTATTCTCTACTCTACTCTACTCTACTCTACTCTACTCTACTCTATAATCTCTTCGTTAGACCCACCTTGGGTAGACACACTACGTAGGTATCGTTCAAACATACGAATCCAATGACTCGCCCAAGACACCATACCCCGTGACATGGCTTCACTTTTCTGGTACCCATAGGTTAGCTATAAAAGTACTCGACTTACAGGGAATCCATCGACGAATAAACACACAAAACATGTTGAAAACCAGCAATGAAAGGAGCGCACTCTGATAACCACGGCTTGCTGGTTAGCCAGCAATCTGTTTTCATGCAGCAAGCAATTGTGGTTACGAGGAATGCCGTGATGAACGCAGAATCTCCAAATATATAAAGCCGACTTTGCCCCCATTTATTGTTAGCATAGAATCGAACATCAACTGCCCGGAGAGATACCAAGATGCCACCAAAACCCAGACCCACCAAAAGATCTCGTATTGATAATACTTCATTGAGTACTGACAACTCTCCGTCTCGTACTCCTGAAACACTTCCCCTGAAGTAAACACTTCCCCTAGAGTGTTTACATATCTTGAGGAGACTATGAGGTCAATGTCTTATAGTATAAGTCACCCACTGGATATCACTCCCTGGTTAATCACAGGTCCTCATGTAGTGATCAAAATTTTAAGTAGGGTTATTTGGAGAGTGAATAGCCTGAGAATGTCTTTATTGTGTTAGACTGCTCCTATAGACGTTTGGGGTCATTTACAGTTTGGGATCATTTACAGTTTGGGATCTTGGGGAAGGGGGGATGGGGAAGAGGATAGGGTTACGAGCCCGCAAAGGTCATCACAATAATAATAATACCCCCCTCCCCAGCCCCCTGTGTGCAGGTACCTAGCCACAGACCATCAGGTATGAGCCAATAATACTGTAAGGCATTCCCTGTGTGTAAGACCATTTTGTTGTTCATGAATTATTCTGGTGTGGACTTTTTGGCATGTCTTAGTATCCATTATGGGTCTACAGTGCGCCCTGGTCACCCATGAGGCGCCGTAAAAAAGCCAATAAAGTCGTATTTAGACCGCCGTTTTGGACAATAGGTATTCATAGAGGATTCAAAGTTAAAGGGGTTCTCGAGCATGTGAATGGAGCATGTATGTCTTATTTCCAGTGTGAGGCATTCCAAGGTCATTCTGAAGTCTACTTAGAGACTTCAAAGGGTACCCAGAAACACCCCAAAATATGGAGAGGGTATTCAGGGCGTCCAAAAAATATCCACAAGTAGCCAGCGAGTCTTTTAGCTACGGTTCAGAAGTTACCGGATAAGGGACCATTTGCAGCCGATTGGTCCGGAACATGAGTAACACCAAGTCATCGAGAAGTGCTATATAGTTATGAATCAAGCCAGGGAAAAGATTTGGCATGAGAAAAAAAGGTTTTGAAAAAGCATATTTTGGGAATTTACACTTTAGACTTTGGACAATTGGCTCTTTACTCACTCCGCTTATGAGACTAGTACCCACACTACTCACAGTGGACCTACCAAGTTACATTGGCTGTTACAGTATACGGCCAGCAACCACTAAACCTAATTTACCTGATATACGAGTAATCCTAAAACTTTTCCCACTGCCAGAACGTCTGGCCCGGGTTGACTAGCTCGTTATCGTTGCTGCCACGGCATGCACCCTTATCCATGCCCTGGAACACCAACACATTCAACCAGTAGATGAAGCGACGGTAGTCCGTGGGGTCCCAGTCACGCTGAGCCTCGCGTAAGACTTCTTTTTTATCAATAATAACCTTGACTGTCAACTTAACGTCATGTGTCTCCTCATACCTCCGGGCCACTTGTTCTGGGGTAACTTTCCCCGACTCCACCTTT
This sequence comes from Metschnikowia sp. 13-106.1, assembly GCA_002374735.1. NCBI lineage: Eukaryota > Fungi > Ascomycota > Pichiomycetes > Serinales > Metschnikowiaceae > Metschnikowia > Metschnikowia sp. 13-106.1. The sequence continues at coordinate 42,722 of NLAL01000073.1, forward strand.
ATGGACGGAGGCAAATCTTGGTTTGCCTTGGAAGCCACGGAAACAATGGTTCGGGCAACGTCGTTCAAGTTGGTAAACGAAATGGGCGTTTGGGGCTGCCCCCCCCACGTTATGCACTGTGTCTCAGTATCGATGCTCACATGGCACACGATCTCATACAACCAAGGCCCGCCGGCAAAAAACGAGTTGGAGATATCCACCATGCGGATCCCAGAACCCCTCATTTTTTCCGAGTGTTTGGCCTTGGTCCGGCCAAAAGACGGCAAGTAGGTGTCCGGCTGTGCGATGTCGCAGCCAAAGCGTGAGGGTATATAGAGTCTAGGCTTGAGAGCCACCACCAACCGCTCAAGTTTGGCAAGCGTTTCTGCCGTGGACTTGATGAGTGACACAAAAACATCCACGCCCTTTAATTGGTCCACCAAAAATCTGTGGTCCCCGTCGAGGTCGCATGCAAGGTACTGGATGTTGATCGTTGTCTCTTTCACGTTATTGTTCTCAAGTAACGTCTTGAGCTTTTGACCAAAATGCCTAGCGAATAGAGTACGACACTTGTTCTTGGTCCAGAGCGTAACCAACCTAGCATAGGCTATGGCGAGGCCCTCTCTTCCACTGGTGCGTCGGCCAATTTCGTCCACAATAGCCAACGACTGGCTCGTGGCGTTTTTCAAGATATTGCTAGTCTCGACCATTTCAACCATGAACGTGCTCAAGTCACTGAAGATATCATCGGAAGCTGCCCCGATTCTGGTGAACAATCGATCAACAAGACGAAGCTTGGCCTTGGATGCCGGAACAAACGACCCGATCTGCGCCATTATCACGATCAATGCATTTTGCCGAAGAAACGTGCTTTTTCCACCCATGTTGGGGCCCAAGATCACCCACAACTTGGCGTATTTACCGCAACCGTCGTTGCGGATCTGGCGTTATCTTCTTTACAAAACAGAGTACTGGACGTAACCAGAATCTAACAGTCTATACTGTATACTCTATACTGTACACTCTATACTCTATACTGTATACTCTATACTGTATACTCTATACTCTATACTGTATACTCTATACTGTATACTCTATACTCTATACTCTATACTCTATACCCAATATCTTCTACATACTCTCTATACTCTATACTGTATACTCTATACTGTATACTCTATACTCTATACCCAATATCTTCTACATACTCTCTATACTCTATATATTGTATACTCTATACTCTATATACTCTATACTCTATATATTCTATACTCTATACTCTATACTCTATACTCAATATATTATATACTCTCTACTCTATACGCTATATATTGTGTACTCTATACGCTATATATTGTGTACTCTATATATTCTAGACTCTATCCTCTATATATTCTATACTCTATATATTATATATTCTAGACTCTATCCTCTATATATTCTATACTCTATATATTATATACTCTCTATTCTATACTCTATATATTGTGTACTCTATACTCTATACTTGTCAACGAATACCTAGTGTGTATGGAGGCAAGGTACTTCGTGGATATGTTTTACGCAGGCCACTGACTGAACAATGAAGGCTGTGCAAACACTGAAGAATAAGGCAGTACGGGTCTTAGCTGAACGGAAAAGTATAAGAAGTGCTGTGGACCCGTTACATAGGACTTTGGTCTTGTAAGGTACAACTTACATATCCCTGTATATTAATATATACTAGAACAAAAGTTGAAAGTATACTCTATACTGTATACTGTATACTCTATACTCTATACTCTATACTCTATACTGTATACTCTATACTCTATACTGTATACTCTATACTGTATACTCTATACTGTATACTCTATACTCTATACTGTATACTCTATACTGTATACTGTATACTCTATACTCTATACTCTATACCCAATATCTTCTACATACTCTCTATACTCTATACCCAATATCTTCTACATACTCTCTATACTCTATATATTGTGTACTTGTTAGATTCTGGTTTCTTCAGGCACTCTGTTTACTATGTTCATAAGGGGTTGTTCAATCAGTTGTTGCGGCGAATTCTCGGAACCCGAACTCAATTGCTCAATCATTTTCGACAAGACTGAGGCGACAGTATGAAATCTTTCATACGTAGTACAAATGTAGGACAAACCTTGATAGTCTAAAAGAATCTTCTGCAAGATAAAGATAGCAACAGTTTTTGAGAACTCCAACGAAATCTCCATGATATTCAAGCACAAAGGAACAATCTCAGTAGTAAGCAAGAAATTGATCACTTCAGGTGTGTCATTTTTGACAAGAGCGCCAATGACCCCTAAACTTGTGAGTCTCAAGTATTCAAAAGAACGCTGGCGGGCATTTGTTGACAAAAACGGATATAAATAAAGAGGCATGTTTGCACTCAAAAACAAGCCTCTAGTCTTCCGAGGGAGGAATCTGAGGTCCTTAAATACCTTTAGAGAAAAAGGGGGTGCAATTTAGCACGAATAATAGCACTGAACTCCGTCCTAAAATCGTGCAACGTTCGGCCTCAGCGTCTTGATATGGCTATTGTTAGGATTAGACAGTGAGGGCTTAAAATACCTCCGTAGGTAGAACACTACCTGGTGGATCTAAGAGTACTGTATATATTGTATACTCTAATCTCTATACTTTGTATACTCTAATCTCTATACTTTGTATACTCTATATTCCATACTCTATATTCCATACTCTATATTCCATACTCTATATTCCATACTCTATATTCCATACTCTATATTCCATATTCCATACTCCATAGTCCATACTCCGTACTTTATATACCCAACTACGTATTCCAAATATTCTATACTGTATTTATTCTAGTATAATCTATCTACTCTGTAGTATTTCACTATAAGCTATCTTGTAGTATACCCTGCTTACTCTCTATATTCTATATACTATGTATACTCTATATTTTATACTAGCTATATTCTACATATTCTACAACTTCTATACTGTATTTGGTCTGCCATCCTCTATACTCTCTGTAACCTTTAGTTCCTATACTCTACATATTCTACATACTCTCTATACTCTCTATTCTCTGTCCAAAAGCCTTTATAACTTCCAAGAATTAGGCCCATCAGAAGGTCTCCGACTGATACGTACCACGTCGGAGACCTGTACATGTTGGATTCTGCTCCCGACTCTTTTCCAAAGTCTTCTCCAGAAAAACACTGTGCTGTTATCTTGACAAGACTGACATCCGTTTTATACTATGCCCATGCACAGTATCATAAAGCCATTGATTGCGTTATGATGGTCCCAGTAAAACAGTTAGTCCTCTGTGCAGTCATCTCTCAGGTCCCTTTTCACGAGTCACCCAAGTATACCTAAAACAGGGTTTGCAATGAATAGGTTCTGGCTGGGTTGTGCATGTGCCTACCGCGTAACTCACGCCAGAAACAAGCCATAGTTCCGAAATTACTTGCACACCCTTCCTGGCGCCCCAGCATGGTGCCATCCAAATTTCAGAGCATTCCCACCCCACCAAAAATGACCTCGTTGCGTTGATGTTTTTGGCTGAGGTGTCCTGGTCGCTCCTAAACCAACATAAGTACCGGACAGATACACCCGAAATCCGGGAAAAAACAGGAAAAAAAGAGCACTATGACCTTCGCATCCGAAGCATGAATTCTAACATTCCTGTTTCCAAAGCAAACTTCTCCGAGTTGGTCATGGATGCAAGCTCGTCTTCTCCGATTGCGGTTATGAGCGCGTGGAGGGTGCGCATTCGGTTCCCCAATTCGTCTGCGCGTCCTGCAACCACCTCTGTATTTTTTTGCACCCGTACCAATTCCCCACCACATCCAATTTGTGGGTTTTCCAATTTGGCCCTTTCTGATTGGTCGATTTCGGATTGGCCAGGTATATGCAGGTGGGTCTCCAATCTTCCAGACTCCATTTTCTCAGACTCCACCATAGCTCTTTTCAATTTGTCAGACTCCAATTTGTCAGACTCCAATTTCTCACTTCTTTTCAATTTCTCTGACACTATGCCTCTTTTCAAATGGTCAGAGTGTAAGTTCTGTTGGTTGTTTTCTGAGTGCTTGAAGTTTGGGGCGCTTTTCTGAAGGCTTGTTTCTGATTGGTCAATTAGTTGAGTCGGGGAATTTCCTGGGGATGTCTTTGTTTGAGTTTCAGATAGGGATTTGGGCTCGGGATTGGAGTCCAGTGGAGGACATTTTTGACCTGGAGATTGGGGGTCCACACCATTTGACTTCAAGTCCATGGACTGCAGAGAGCTTCCTCTGGTAGATTCTAAAATGGGGCCTTCTTTCCTGGACTTTAAAATGGAACTTTTTGTGGACTCTAATATGGGGCATTCTTTGGAGGAACCTGACTTTTTGGAATCCACAGAGGAGCCTTCTTTTTTAGACGGCAGAGAACTGCCCAGAGAGCCTACCTTAGACTCTGACACGTGACTTCCGTTCATGGACTCTATCCCTTTTTTTGACTGCGAAGAACCTGGCATGGGACTTCCTTCTGTGGACTTTGAAATGGAGCTTTCATTTCTGGGCTGCAGAGAAGAACCCTCCCTCATGGAGCCAGCACTGGAGGCAGCACTAGACCCTTTTTTGGGGTCCGGGGTGGGGCTTTGTTCCCTGGATTGCACAAAAGTGCCTTCCTTTTTAGACTCTGTCATGAGAATTGGACTGTTTGCTCTGAATTTCAGAGTTTTCTTTAACTTCAAGGGACTCTCTTTTCCATTCCTCAAGGAAGTAATTCCCTCAACAAAATCAGGGCCAGACTTTCTATTGCGCTCTGGACTTGTGGTGTCTTTTTTTGAATTTAAAGAACGCTCTTTCTCATTCTCCAAACCTCCCTTTTTGAAAGCCTCAGAAATAGACCTATTTTTATCCCCAGCACCCACAGAATCCATCTCTATGTCCATAGATCTTGTAGACTCCAAGTTCTTTGCCTGCATACATCCCCCAGACTCCATTTCCTTGGACTCTCTGATCTCCTGAGAACCGATGACTATGCTAGATTCCTTAGAACCCATCTCTTCGGCCTGCACAGACTCTTCAGAAACGTCCATAGACTCAACATCCTTGAAATCTGTCTCGTTGGTCTGCATACAGTCGTCCATCTCCATTTTCTCCGTCTCCACTTTTCTCCTTTTCTTTCCCGGAACCAAACTCTCGTTTTTTCGCTTCTCTCCGCTCTCCATCTTTTCCAAAACCTCCATTGAAGCATCACTTTCCTTTTCTGGAGTATCGAAAATCTCGAAAGACTGTACATTGGCCTTCTTCCTTTCCTGAGCTGCTTTTAAAAGGGGAAAATGGTCCCATTCGCCAATCACAATTTCCTCTAAGTCTCTGTCAAAATTGCCCTCAGAAAGAACTGCATCTACGAATTCTCGGTCTTTGTGACCCTTTAGGTAGCTCCATAAAGTGGCCTCTGTTTCTGGCCCCAAAACGTGCTTTCCCAAAACATCTTTCACAGCCAAAATCTCCGAATCAAAACCATGCTCTATAAGAAGCCGGAAAATGTCCCGGAAATCGCCCCTTTCTTTGATCAACTGCACCGTGGCCCGGTTCAAATGCAGGTACGGCGCATTGTGCATGAGAACAACGAAGAAACTGAAGATCTGAACGTGCCATGAAACAATGTTCAAACGCACCACCATCTCGTCGAAATCCTCGGCTTTCAAAAGCACGATATGCTGGATGACTTTTTTGGCGATGGCATTGAAATTGGAGTCGAGTCTAGTGAAGATTCGCCCCAAAACAACCAACTCCGAGTTGGAAAACTTGGCGTACCGTTTTTGGTTTAACGTGTCACTCAAAAACACAAGTATATCCGGCCGGTTGACTTTTTTCTCGACTTTTTCCAAAATCGAGAAGAACCGGAAGCTTTTCCGCTCGCCAACGGCCCCAAAGATCATACTAAGAACTGCATTCAACTGTTGGGGACTCCAAGGGCCTACACAATGGACCAAAATTGCCTGGTACACATTTTGTTCGCCGGAAACCAAGTTGGAGGCACCAAAAGTATCGTTGAGGTTGACCAAGAGCTTGAATACGTCCTCGTGTCCAACTGTCAGACGCTCAAAAAACGTTTCCATGCACTGTGGAAGATTATCGATTATATCATAGGTATTATCGGACGCCAGGACCTCTTTTTTGGTGACAAACTTAATGGAGTTCAAGAATGAAGTTAGGGCCGCCATTTTAGACTCTGACAGAAGTTCCAGCAGCTGGAGAAGCACTGAGAGAAGTCTGAGCACTTTATCGAAGCGTAAGAAGACCCATTTGGGACTAAGGCAATTGATTTCCGCAAGCGGAATGGTCTCGTTCCAAAGACACCTCAAACCATTGTAATGCTTTTCGTTATCGGGCGGAGATGGCTTGAGAAGCCGACAAAGTACTTGCAGTCCCAAGTCTTGCATATAGCGGCTGGCCTGTTTCCGGAAGTAGAAATTTATCATGACTGGATGGATCACTCGATCCCAAATCGCTTGAATAACACGAACCCCATGCTTGCTATGCTTGTTGATGAGTGTATATAGCACCAGTACAAAGCTATTGTGGAGAGCCGAAACCAACTCGTCGGGCATATTGGACGTACTGCACATAAACGGAACCACAAGAAGCTTTGCATTAGCCCGAACAGACCCATCCAATTGTTTCTTTGGATCCGATTCATCCAGATCCCTAGAATCTCTCACAACTGGCTTTTTCGGCGAAAGAAGGATTTCCTGTGCCATGTCCAGGGAGATTTCCTGGCACATCCGGTATATAACCACCTTCCAAGAAGAAATGGCGATTTCCTTAACACCCACAGATTTCTCGGTAAAGCACAACTTCTGAATTTTAAACCATGACGTCAAGTGAGGCCACTTCTGAAAATTGCCCAAAAGAAGTGAGATACCAACCCAAATATCCATCGCATACTTATATTGGCCCACCAGACACAATTGTTTGAGGGTTTCCATCAAGAAATTGAGCGTCATTTGGCCCCGAAATGAGCCCAAAGAAAGGGAGCTCTCCGAAACCCATGATTTCTCCGATTCAGCTGGGCTCTCCAAGAATTTTCGCGTCATCTGGCATATATCTGGACTATCCAAGAAATTGCGGGCAGCTTCCAACAACGTGACAATGCCAGTACCCACGATTTTATAGTAAAGTACAAAAGAAAGATCACACAAATTCATGACCAAGCCGGGGAACCAGTGGTGGAAGGTTTTGGCCATAATGGCCGGGAAATTCAGGATGAGGTTTCTCATGGCTATGAACTTCTCATTGATAAGTGACAGTGACATGAAACTTTGCATGTTTAGAAGCGTGGAAAGGACGTGTTCTGGAACCGAGGAGTCGAAAATAACTCTTTTCTGCTTGGAGGGGAAGTTGAAGTCCTTGATCATGCAGATATACGACGATACCAACAGTTTGCTGAGGTTAGGTTTCATCAAGAGTTCACAGCAATGGATATAGCACCAGCGAATGGTTTGAGGCGGAAGAATTTGGCTTAGCAGAGGAATGGCAAGGAAATGGGCCATGAATTTGAGTGCCTGGGTGAGCGTACGGGCTTCAAATGGGTCAAAAGGAGAGGTAGATGCTCCGATATCTTCGTTTTTCGCCGAATTTTCTCCGTTTTGTTCGGACTTTTCAGAATTTTTATGATGCCCTTCCAGTTTTACCTCGGCTTGTCTAAAAAGACGTGTTTCTAGCAATTGCACGTCTCGCTGGGCATATGCAAAGAACTCTATGGCTCTTGGAACGGTTTCTGGGACATTTTCCGACCCAGAAGCGGCTGGATTTTTCCCGAATCCTGCCCAAATACCAGAATCCTCCCAGAAAACTGTATTCTCGACTTCCGGCCTCGGAACTTGGCGTACAAAAATGTCGTGGATCGTCAGCACCACATTATGTTTAAATATAAGGTTTAGCGAGGCGTAGACCTCGAATTTCCGCTCAAAATCACCACTTTTGAGCGCCTGTAAGCTCTGGGACACCAAGCGAGGAAGCTCGGGGGATTTTGGCTCCAATTGGACGATGGTGCCGGGCTGCCAGAAGTCTAGGGTCGCTTCAGGCTGCAGGGAGTGCATATAGGTCGATTTAGAAAGCGGGCTTGTGGTATCTGCAGGAGACGCGATGTAATGGATATTCTTCAATATCGACTTTCGAGGGGTCACAGTTTCGAGGTCCGGAGTCCTGCATGGAGAGCTGGGCCAGTCCTGGACCACATTATCGGAAAAAGCCACGCTTTTTTTCTTGGCGGGAGACAGGCCCCGGTCCTGCTTACCATTTCGGGAAGAGTGATCGTCTTTTATAGGAGACAGGCTTCGCTCTTCCCTGCCGTTTTGGGAAGAACCGCTTCTTTCCTCTTTGGGACCTCGGACCGGTTTGATTGGCGACAGGTTAAGGTCTGAATGGTTTTCTGGAAATCCCAAAGAGGGAGCCACGGATGTTGACAAGGCCAGGGACTCTTTTTTAGCCGATTTGGAGTTCTTTTTCCGTCTTTTTGGCGTTCCTCCACGACTATTTCTTCGTTTTACATGCTTTAAAGGCGATTCCGACCCATCCAAACCCTCCAATTTGCCCATACGGTCGAGATCATCCGAAAGATCAATGACGGGGGATTTATTCCTGTTGGTCACGTGCGCAGACTTACCTTTGGACTTTTTTCGGCTCGAAAGGGGCGATTTCACAGGAATATCGCTACTAGACACCACCAGACGGGTCCGGGGTCGATCTGGATCCGAGGAGGATTCAGTAAGAACACTAGATTTACCCATTTTGGGGTGTTTGTGGTATTTTGGGCGATCTTTGAGTTAATTTTGGCGGAATTTCGCTCAAATTTCGAGGTTTTGATGAGATTTTCTGGGAGACCCGTTTTAGAGGTTTGCGGATTAATCAGGTTGGGTAAATCGTGCTAGAATGAACGTGTATGCTGGGCGGGGTGTTCTTAGTACAGAGTGTAAGTAACGTAGTGGTGTACGCGAGAGGGAAGATGAGGGTGCGGCGCTGTATGCAGGACCACCATAAATTCAGGTGGCATTGATTTGTAGCCGAAAAAGGGAATAGGATAATGTGTGATTTACGGGTAGAGAAGCGCAATATAGGTTTCTAATGTGTTTTTATGGCGTTTGTGGTGGGTTTTTGGAGGGTCGTGCGAAGCTCATAACGTGTGAAGTGCGAAACACAATGTAAAAAGTATTGACAGTTTTGATCAAAATTTAGTATTCGCTTTATTTAATATCTTGAATATCTTTTTTAGTGAAAGTAAGGTACGTTTTAATTAATCTGAGTAATCTTGGACGATGTGAGACAATGATGGTTGGAATTCGGATATTTCCAGACAAAAATCCTGCGATCTGTAATGCTACTCGAACCATAAATTTCGCCAATGACCCATTTTCTCCCGGAAAAGATGTGAAGATGACCAGGTACCTGCATCCTATATTCGAGGGACCATATTTTTAATGGAAAAATAGCCCTATAGCCACTAGACTTTGGATCTTGTAACTAGTAAACTGGAAGCCAGATGGCAATCTTTCTACCACCAGATCACCAACTTCCAGTAGATACATCTTAAGAGGTTAGTTTCATAGAAACATCACTCGAAGGTGTACATACACCATTATTATCAGCATGTTGGCGAAATACTCCTTTGAACCTTTTCGAAAGTTGACACCTGGCAGTGACAATATTGTAACCAGCACCCCAGTCTTTATTGAGGCATGACTGATTTGGCGCAGACCAAATGAGACTTTTGACGGACTGAAAACTTTAGCTATGGAGCAATCTCCTGGCTTTTGTAGCTTTGAAGAGACTATGAAGATGTAGTCAGATATCACGACAGAACTTTTGATTGGTCTCTCCAAAAAGAATGCCAATAGTGTGCTGTATATAATCAGGTCCAAATCTCCATTTTGGTTTGTTATGAAGCTTAACAGACTGTGTCTGGCAGACATGGTCGATGAAGATGGCTCAGATTTTTCAGAAAGAAGCATAAGCCTTGTACCAATGACTCTTTAAATTGATTGAATCACTTGTGTTTTGGTGACAGTGGTGATCAGCTTGAGGACTATGGTTCGTAAAGTTCCAGTAATATCAATCTGTACTTTTCAGTCGCGGGGTCAGTCTAGACTATGAATCAGTATTATCCTTGATATCCTCAGTCTTGTGGGCTTTATGGGGTTCAAGGTCTTCCAAATCCAGGAGCTTCCTCTTTAACGATCCTTTTTCGGGTTCCTCCTTAGTCATTTCCCCACATTCCTCAGATTCGCCAATTTCTCCAATTTCTTTAATTTCTCCACTTTTTTCAGTTTTTTCAGTTTTTTCAGTTTGACCAGTTTCTCCAGCCTCTCCAGCCTCTGTACTCTCTTTCTGTTCTGCAACGTCCAACTCTTCCTCTTCAGTCACTTCCACATCCTTACAGTCTTTTGCTTCCTCTGCAGGACCCTCTACTTTCTCCTCCACTGCCTCCTTTTTCTCCTCTTTCTCCTCCTCGGTTTGTCCAAAATCAGCCATACTCAAAGCCTCATTTAAACCCAACCAGTCACTATTCCTTAACCCTTTCACTGATTTCCAGACCAAAATAACCTTTTCTTCGTTCAATTGCGCCTTGGTTTCTGGATCGGCTTCCAGGTCGATTTTCTGTGCCAAATCCAGGATCTCCGCTTTATAGTCATTCGAAAGGTTAGGAACCCGGAGCCCTTCCAATCCCGTTGGGGTCTTCATGCGCCGAGAAAGCTGAGGAGTCACGTGTGTGTTGAAATACCTTTTTGTCTTGAATTTGAACACGTTTTCATAGTTTTTCTGACACTGGCTAAGGTCGGAGGCACTGATGTTGGCGTGGCTGACTAAAAGCGGTCCACTTCCATCTTTTTTCTTGCCGAAAATCAACCAGCCAATCCAGTTTTCTTCGGATTGCGCTAGAGAAAGCAAGAAAAAATTTAGATGGTTGTCCCACACCCGTACCAGCCTCAAGGTATCGTATTTGATCTTGCTCAACTTCACCCCAATGTGTTCGGGCACGTAGTCTTCCGTGATGTGTTTCGAGTTGGTCTTGCTTCCTATTCGGGCAAGGAGGTCCTTTTTCCGGGCGTTGGTGAGGTTGAGGAAGAAATTGCACACTAGGAAAATCTGCACAATCACTAGTCTCCTGTACTTGGAGGAGTCCAAAAGAGCCAAGCCGAATTCCTTGTCCAGAATAGGAGGGTCCTCCTTGACATGTGACTCGACTATGTCGCCAAACGCACTTGTCCAGTAAGATTCGGGAAAAAAGCACCGAAGATCGGGATTGTGGGAGTTTAGTTGGTCACGTGAATGTCCAACTCCATTTCCACCCGAATCATCTTTCCCACACGCATCACTAGCTTTCCATACATCACGCGTAGGATGGACTCTGGCATATTTAGCCTCTTCGCCCAAAAAGTACGTGTTCAACTTCGAAATGGAGTCCACCTCAATGGCCAAATCTGAAGGGTTTTTAAGGAAAAGATACGGGTTTCGAAGCACCTTTTTCAACCGGAGAAGATCTTCAAGGAGCTGGTCGTCGCCAGATTTCGAGCCTGAACTAGAGAAATGGGGCACGTGAAACACCCGGTTCGCCGTGGAAAAGTGCTTATTGAGCCCCGTCAGGTCTTCAAAGTCCAAGAGTTTGGCAAGGAAGACTCGCACACGCGCATGTAACTTATCACTGAAGGAGTCCTTTTTGTAGGAGTCGTATTGGGCGGAAGAATTGCGGTGGTAGTAGAGGTCGGAGACGTGATTGCAGAATCCCAAAACGGCAATTCGGTTGGCGGTATTGGTGGAGTTGAACACGTGGTGGTGGAAGAGTTCGCTTCGGGTTTCCATATACGACCAGAACTGGGCTAACCATTCAGGGCTTTGACGAAGCAATTGGTCGCTAGCACCTTCCAAAAGGAAGAAGAACTGACGCTTGACCACGTCGTATGCAGGAGCAAGCTCCAAAAGCACGAAATCAAGACACGCAAAGAGATGAGAAAGGGCTTTTGATACAGCTTCTTCACGAGCTTGTGCTTGAGTGCTGCATGGGTCATTTGGGTCGGAAACATTTCCCGATTCGTCTTTTTGGTCGGATCCATTTCCTGTTTTCGACCGAATTCCCGAATTCTCACGAAGAGACGCAAATTTTGTCTCCAAAATCTCGTCAATGCATTTTTGGACCCCCGAAAAAAGAACAAACTCTTTTGCTTGCGCCTTAAAGTCTGGTGCACTCTCTAGAGTTTCGTCGTTGGTAGATTCTGGTGCACGGGTGTCTAACGGTAACTCTAGAGCACTCAAAATGTCGGCGATGGCTGTGGTGGGGAACTGGCGTACTGCACATAGGGACGTTTCCTGTGTACTAGCCAGGTCCTGTGACACCCGGAACAATTCCTCGGCCACAGCAGAGACTGGTTCAGCTAAACTCATGGGTAGTTGGCGGAGAAGTGGGTCGCGTTTGATGGTTGTAGTGCGGAACTGCATATAAGTGCATTTCTGGACATCCGTACCTCCGCCCATATACCCTCTTTTGTCCGCCTCCCGGCAAAAACCAATTAAGAATCAGTAGAGCCCGTTCAGTGATAAGAGAGTGGTAGTGCATAGTGGAACAGTGGTAGTGTATATAGTGGAACAGTGGGTGTGTTGTTAGAAGTAGCGGTGGAGTGGTGCATATAGGACAGGTGGAGTGGTGCATATAGGACAGAATAGACATACCAGACGCTAAGTAATCGTTCTGAGTATACTGCTAGAACGGGAGAAATCAGTACATCTCTGAAGTGGTGCATGTTCATTGTGACTGCATGTTCATTGTGACTGCATGTAACAGGAAAGATGAAGCAGTAAAAAGGCCCTAGTATGCAGGAATGGTCTAAGGGTGGTCGATGCCCCGGAAAAGACAGGGTGGGTGGCAACGGGCAAGGACTAAGCGAAAAGAGAATAGAAGTTACCCTTATGAATTAGAGAGCCTGGTCAGTCTGACAACAGTGCATTCAAGATATTCTTGGTATAGTATAGATACAGACAAGAATAAAAATGGCTGAGATGAATAGCTAACTTTCCCAACTATAAGATATCATTAGGAAACAATGTCATAACCGCCCCAGACTATGGACTCAAGAATGGTAAAGGTCAATAGGAACCGGGGTAAACCGGGGATGCGAACACCCGTGCACCAGGCGACCTCAGCAGAAAAAGGCCCAACGCAAACGACCTTTTTTTCGTTTTTGTTTTGTAAAAATAAGCTTGCTAGGATCGTGGAATTCCGGACCTCACAATGCATATTTTTGAGTCAACAATTTTTGCTTGGCGGATGTTTGGAGATACAGTAGCTGGGCAATTCCGGCCGCGGCCCTCAATTCCGGTCAAACTCTTGCATACCTTAAAACGATCAGTGCTCATAATTCCATCATGTTCGTATGTCAGAAAAAGGGAACAAGACCGTATGGTATTCTGTGCAATATTAATCCATGGTGATTTGGAAAGCCTGCACATAGAATCATCCAGCAGGATCCGCTAACTCCACCGCCAACTATTTAAGTACCTCAGATTTCTCCTTTTGAGGAATCATGAACAAAAAGAGATACTAAATAGAGGACTTGACGTGACAACAAGATTCTAACAGGAACTGAAAGCTGAAGTTTCCACCGGAGGTGATACTCGAATAGTCAAAAAATTCTTGGCATTTCTCAGATCTTCATTTGAGGCTCTCGGAAATCTTCATTTAAGGCTTTCGGAAATCTTCATTTGAAGCTCTCTCAAATCTTCATTTGAGGTTCTCGGAAATCTTTATTTGAGGCTCTTCCAAATCTTCTTTTCAGTTGTTATCAAGAACCAATAGATCCATATATAATGCTATTGGTACCAAGGAAGACCTGGATTCCTTCACATAAATGCATATTCCAATGGGGGCTCTTTAAATCCCACCTTGCAGATTTCTTCACTCATAACTTGGCTCCACACAAGGGGCGCTGCTTGAAATCGTATAGGGATTTGTTGAGTTTCAACATACATTTTTGTTGGAACCATTCCTAAGCTTTTGTGGAGATTCTGGAACCTGTTTCATGTAAACTTTCTTGTCCAGCTCCATTAAGAAAGGCTGTTTGCACATCCACTTGATGTATATCATCTTCGGGTACACAGACCTGACTATAGACAAGGTACCTGACTATAAACCCTAAGGTACAGACCTGACTATAGACAAGGTACAGACCTTAAGTACACCTTAGAGGCAACCTGACTGCATACAGACGGTGCCCCCAATTGGCATGCACAGAAAAATCAAAGATCAAAGGCCTTTTTCCGGAAACGTTTTTTCTCTCCATGGCGCTTTTTCTCCTGTAGTCTCAGGGAATCGGCCTTTGCAGCCAAGCGGCGCCATTTGGCCTTATGCACGTCCTGCACCTCTGCCGGGAAGTGGACACACGCCTTGATTTCCGCCAAGAGTTTCCGAAAACACTCGTCCACATTGTCGTTTTGGTTGCGCCACGTGTCGCTCTGGATTAAGAGCCCGCCCGCTTTGGTCTGGTACCGAAACAGAAGGCTTTGGAGTTGCAGGCGTACTGCATCGGGCATCCATGAACGGCAACTCTCGCCGAGCCATTCCATCGGGCCCAAAGACACCGTGGCCTTGGACGACGTCTTATTGACCTTCTGGCCCCCGGGCCCAGACGCACGGCTATACGAAATCTGGAACTGGTCCCGGGGAATATCGGCATGGGACATGGTTAGGAGCCACGTACGAGCTTTTTCCACAGACTCCGGATTCAAGCGGCGGTCCAGACACGGTCCTGCATGGTTCGATCCAAAACGGGCCACACACCGGATTATGTGGTTTTTTAGAACCTGGCTTGGTGTGTCCTGCACATATACCTGGCGTATAGCCCAAAAGAAACCTGGCCGTAGCATGGTTCATCGAGAGTGAGAAGAGTGTGGAGATATGCTGTACACCCGTACATCCCAAAACTCTGTTTATGTGTGAAAAAACGAAGAAAGGAAGAAAACGATGAAAACGAAGACGAACACGAAGACGAAATCGAAGAAAACGAAGACGAAATTGAAGAAAACAAAGACGAAAACAAAGACGAAATCGAAGAAAACGGAAACCAAAACGAAGAAAAGTCTCATGGTTCTGGACTTGTTCCTAGCTACATTTTCAACTACTTATGACAAAAAAAAAAACCTATTCTATAACTATCAACTCCGAAACGGCCGGATTTAAAAGCCCCTCAAAAGGACGATCGCAGTAGCGCCAAATAAAAGGGCGTAGTAAAGATGAAGCGACTCAGATGACGTGCCACGTGACCGCGGTCCTGCATATAAAAGGCATTACCCATACTGTACCTAACAATTCAGTTCTATTAAATTAATCTATGCACTACTCAAATATCATATACCAGAACTACCTTATAACTTATATTATAGTATGTATATTGATATACAGGGATATGTAAATTGTAGCTTACAAGACCAAAGTCTTAGACAAGGTGCGAGGTGAGGTGGGGGGGGGACGCTTTTCACTCATTGGTGACCTGCATATACTGCTTCCCTCAAACGTATCCGGCGTCTCTAAGAAGTACACCTCTTGAGTAGTGTTGGACTTGAAATCCCATAGGTTGCAGAGAAACTGGAGATAAGCGAGGCCTTGATATACTCACGAGTCCATTTCTCGACCCCGGCATATAGATATGAAAAGCCTCCGAAGCTCTCGAATGCTTGAGTATCCATCTGTCATAGAACTTGTAAGTAGATAACATACCAACTGTCCTCTCTTCCCACCGCAAGACTATGCTTCTGGCGAGCAGCCATTATTCGTATACATATACATGTCCATATATCCATAAATTTAGATATACGTATACATATACATGTCCATATATCCATAAATTTAGATATATAAGTCTAGTTAGTAATCAAAGGCAGATCGATCATGCAGTTGCACTTATAATTGGCTTGTTGCAGTTCAATTGGTTGCACTTATAATTGAGTCGTTGCAGTTCAATTGGTTGCACTTCAATTGGTTGCACTTCAATTGGTTGCACTTCAATTGGTTGCACTTATAATTGAGTCGTGGCAGTTCAAGTGGATGTTCCACTTTTAATTGAGTGTTGTAGTTGAATTGGAGGGCTGGTCAAAGTTTTGCAAGTTTATAACTGCTTCAACACGTTCTCTGCGGCAGACACTTCAACAGAAACATTATCGGGCTCCACAAACGCAGACTTCACCTTTCCATCCTCAACCAAAGCAGCGTACCGCTTGGACCGGTGGTTACCAAAAAACTTGGAGGCGTCGAAAAGCACATCCCAGGCCTTGGAGAACTCGCCCTTGGGGTCGGCCAAAAACTTGATGCTGCCGTGCTTGTCAATGCTCTCACCCCAAGCCTTCATCACAAACGCATCGTTCACGCCCACCACGTAGATGTTGGAGAATCCCGAGTCTTGGAACTCCTTCAAATGCTTCAAGAAACCTGGCACGTGCGACGCCGAGCAAGCGGGCGAAAACGCACCTGGGACTCCCACCACCACCGATTTGCCACCCTGAGTTTCTGCAGCCAAATCCACATCGTTTCCAGGCGACCCTTCAAAAAGAGGGCTGGAAGGCACCTTGTCGCCAGCAGCAAGAAACCTAGCGGGGGACGAACTAAAGGTGCGTTTAGAGGTTACGGTAAACACACGCTTTGGAAGGGCAACGGATTGGCGAATCATGATTGGATATATACTGTGTTTAGAAGAGGACTAGAAGAGTAGGAAAAGAGGAGAAAAAGTGGTGGTTGTAGTTTGGAGGGAGTGGGGAGAAATGGCTGCTTTATAGTGCGATCTGCGCGGTTGCTCCCCATTGTGCAGGCCTCCGCTCTGTTAAGAAACAACCCAAGTCCTTAGTAAACATCAGCACCTCTAGTTTCATATTGGTGAGTGTGTTTTGTCAGTTGACATTTCGGTACTCTTAGATCATGAGTTCATTTTATATTGGGGTGGGGCCTTCACGTGACTTTGGCCATGTGAGTGGCTGCGGTGCTACAGGCACCAGGAGCTTTTTTGAGCTCCCACTAAAAGTCTAACGCATAGTAAACTTAATAGTGTATACTAATCTATAGAGGCATGGGATGCGCGGACGTGAAGGCACGGTGGATCTTTTTAGATGACGTCATTGGAGGTCGTGTGCAGCCCATAAAAAAAATGGTGCACAACATTGGCGGAAAAAAAGAAACTCCGATACGGGGAATCGAACCCCGATCTGCTCGGTGAGAGCGAACTGTGCTAGCCATTACACCATATCGGATTTTATTGAAAGTTTTTTGTGCTGGATTGGTGCGTTTTTCAGACTACTTTTTCTGCTGTAAGTCCCTGAAACATGTGTTAACGGTGAACTTAAAGAACACTTTGAGTGATGGAGTGTGAATGGTGGATATGGGAGTAGAAGTTATTTGTTTTTTCGTGATTTTCATTTATTCATCTCGTTACGAAATGTAATAAAAGCAGGTCTGCAGGAAAAACGTCATCAGGCCGCTGTAACACGGCACCAGGTGCCAGTACGGAGACGGAGCCTCGGGGAAAGATTGCCTAAACAAGTCAGCAAGTGACCCAGCCATCTCCATTGAGATCTTCAATCCCTCAGGTGGCGTGTACCTATCAATCACATACATTATGATGATCTGGTCACCACTCATCTGGACTATTGTCGGACACCTGTAGTGATGTGCAGTACAATGTTTTTCAAAAGTATTCAACCAACGGGGAAAACGTTTAAAACCAGCGGGCAAAACGTTTAAAACCAGCGGGCAAAACGATTCAAACCAACGGGCAAAACGATTCAACCAACGGGGCAAAACGATTCAAACCAACGGGGAAAACGATTCAAACACACTAGCAAAATTAAACAAGCCTATAATTCAAAAAGTTTCGTACCCCTTCCACTTCAGTTCCGTCCGTTTTGACCCTTGCTTGGTACTGCAAGACTCCCAAATGCAGTACATATCAATTAATCCTCAAGATTCAACACTTCAGAAAATTGAATTCTAATGACAGTTGGTGTGAAATATTACGCCATTTGGCTTGAACACTGTGCGAGGGGTATGAACCATTTTGTTGCGCTGGTTTGAATATTTTTGAAAAACACTGTAACAATTGTGCGCAGTTGTGCTTGATCAATTATGGTCCCCTCACCCTAAACATGCGACTCACCTTAAACATGAGTCTCACAATAAACAAGTCACAATAAACAAGTCACCTTAAACAAGTCACCTTAAACAAGTCACCTTAATCAAGTCACCTAACAGTATTTTCAAAACGATTCAAAGCAGCGCGACAAAATGTTTCAAACCACACTGGCAAAATTAAACAAGCAATTATTCAAAACGGTTCGTACTATGACTTAAAAATTGCTGAGCATCAAAGATCCAAAATGAACGGTTTCGGTGAAGTCCCTAATAAATATTAAGTATAGTACCTTTTTGAATTTTTTGGTTTGTTTAAGTTTCCTAATGTGGTTTGAAACATTTGGGCGCGCTGCTTTGAATAGTTTAAAAAATCACTGTGAACATGAGTCTCACATTAAATAGAAATTTGTCACTCACAGGCCCGCGAATTGAACCACCATAATTGGTGATTGGAGATCTAGCAGTTCACATGCACCCATGGAGTAAAAACCACTTTGTAAAAACCACTTTGTAAACCACTTGTAAAAACCACTTTGTAAAAACCACTTTGTAAACCACTTTGTAAAAACCACTTTGTAAACCACTTTGTAAAAACCACTTTGTAAACCACTTTGTAAAAACCACTTTGTCTTTAAGTAGTTGTTCAGTTTCACTCTTTTGGTCATTCCCTTTTTAGTCACTTTAGACTTTTTAGCCACCTTAAACCTTTTAGTCCGAGTAGTCACATTAGTCACTTTGGACCTTTTAGTCCGATTAGTCTAAACCAGCCACCTCAGCCTTTTTAGACTTTTTAGTAAATGGATTCACTATCTAATTAGGTCGTACAGTCGTTTGCTTTTCTCTTTGGACCTATTCAACGATTATGCCCACATTGTTATATTAGGGATATTTAACCGCCAACATGTTCTAGACCCTAGCCACTGTTTCCCTAGATACCCCTAGAAAATGGTAGTATCAATTTCTGATTGGAATTGGAAATCAAACTAGGAGTATGCGATAGGGAAAACGAAAGGAAGGGGAGGAGTGCAGACATGGTTGGAAATAAAATCAAAGTAGGAGCGAGGGGCGTCCCTTTTATACTCTTTGGGGGTGGCTGCAAATGCGCTTAATCCAAATTAGGCCCCACACACCACTGGTTCCCCCAGTATTAACTAACCGTACATAACGTTCTTGTTGCTGAAAAGAAACAACAGTGTATTGAAGGCAATTGTTGACCCAAAGAAGAGCTCCAGTAAACGAATGTGTATCTACCACTTTTACAAATCACCACTTTGTAAAAACCACTTTGTAAAAACCACTTTTACATATCACCACTTTTTTAAAACCACTTTTTTAAAACCACTTTTACAAATCACCACTTTGTAAACCACTTTGTAAACCACTTTGTAAACCACTTTGTAAACCACTTTTTCAAATCAGTATTGGTTGTTTATGTGAATCACCACCTTATTGACCTGTCACAACAAACTCACTTCCTAACCTATCACATGTAAATGTAACTTTTCAAAATTTAAGCACATCCCAAATTGTACTTCACCACTGGCCAACTTACCGCAATGCCATGTCTCATCAAAAGTCCGGCTCTTCATAGTTGCAACTCATGACAAGTTGTATACGATTGAGGGGTGTATACGATTGAGGGGTGTATACGATTGAGGGGTGTACGGGTTTCCTTCCTTCCGCAATGGCAAAAGCACCTCCTGAGGTACGGGTTCCCCAGCAACATACAACATGTCGGAAACACAAATCACCCCCCAGGAAGCCCTCGGGCTCTACAAAAACACTCTCAACTTCAACGTCATCGCCCGCTACGATGCGCAGGTCAAGCAGCTTCTATACACCACATCTCACTGCGTCATCTACAAGTTCAAAGACGAGGACTGGTCCAAAACAGAGTACCAGGGCACCTTGGCTCTCTATTTACGTCATTTTTCTGCTGCTGTCCCCGACAGACCGCTAACTTCCAACGATCTCCAAAATCTTTTTTGTTACGGACTCATTCTCTTGAATAGGCAGTCTCCTGAGAACTTCTCGTTGGGGCTTCTTCCGAACCATGCGGTCAAGAGCCTTTTTCCTAATCCGGCAACTGGCATTTCGGAGATGAACATTGAGATGAACGATAATTTGATTATTGTGAAGAATGTTTTGGGCGATATCTATGGCTTGTGGATATTTAATGAGGATGACCGGCAGAAGTTGTTTAAATTGATTAATTTCTGCTTGAACAGTCAGTCGCAGTAGGAGAAACAGGAGAAATAGACGAAACCACTCATTTTTGGTGGTTTTTATGGGATTTTTGAGTGGAAAATAGGCTTTTCTCAAGTGTTGGGAGTCTTCAATAGAAAATAGTCACTTTTGAAGACGTTATGGAAACCAATCACTTTTGAAGTGTTGATGCAATTCTCAAGAAAATAGTCACTTTTTGAGGCTTTTATGGAATTTTTGAGTGGAAAATCGGCTTTTTACAGAAAATACTCACTTTGGAAGTGGATGGCATTTTTCCGAAGAAATAGCCACTCCGGATACATTTCATGATATTTGATTAAAAAGGGGACTCAGTTTGGGTGCCTCCAGTTCCATGGATCATTTGTTCATGGCATTCTTTATAGAACAGCCCTTATCCGATATCAAAATCCACGCTCCAAGCTTTTCTACTTTCTGATTTTCTGGTATCGTCCCTGCGTTAGCCTTTAAACCTAAGATTACACCCGTACCACCACCAAACAATAATACACTTGTAGCCTATAGATAAACATATATATACAGTTAATGTTGAAAAGAATAAAATATCATACATTTAGATAAGAAGAATCGAACATAAATGAAAAATGAAACAAAACAGAAAACTTTTTTATTGTGTCCTGCATATAACGAGGGCGTGGTTATTACCTGTCAGGGGTAGACACACTAGCCATAGAAGTATTTTGCGAGCCTACGAATGTCCATGTACATCCAGCCACCATAAGCCGTGACTTGGGGCTTACTGAAAAATAGCAATATTGATTTTAAAAAGGGGATCTGTGAATCAGCAAACTAAGGGTCTTGATGAGTATGACTCTCCCCTTTCCAAGATGATGAATCATCTGTTCGTGTTCTTCTTCTTTCCGTCCGTTCTTGCTTTTTCCTCCACAGTTCAGCATTTTATACCTCCATGAGCCAACCATAAACATCTATTAAGTTTTCAAGGCTTCTAAGTCTCAATCTAGCTATTTGCTGTGCTCCATGTTGTGCTATTGTTTTCGGGGGAAAACTATAAGTTGGGTGGGCATGAGCTGAATGTTTGAGTGTAAAACAATGTTGATACAGAACAAGAGAAGAGTTCGGAAATACGATTAGAAACAGGGAAATTGTGATTGGTTATAATTGGATGTAATGAACTGCAATGAGCTGAATGGGCTATATGGACTATATGGGCTATATGGACTATATGGGCTATATGAAGTACATGCTAATGGTTATATTGGTATACTGCTGAGAGGATAATCATTTGGTATATGGTTACTGCATGCTGGGCATAACAAATTCGTTTAATTCCGTTACTACTCGGGAACTGTTGTTAGAGTGATCCTTCACCTTGAAGCATGTGGCTTACTTGAACGTCCCAATATGGACGTTCACATTGTTGGGGTGTAGGGGTTTATCTTAGGATTCTAGCCAACCCACTCTTTTTTTCACTATGATGGAAAAAAGGTTGATTGCTTTGGGCGTTTTTCTGCTGAGGTGGCCTGGTGCATGGGTGTGTTTTGCACCCATTCAGTCTCTTTCCGAGGTCCCCACACCCCATTTAGTGAGAAACGCCTACTGAGTTACGGAAGTGAGTTGTTGGAGTTAAACACTCGAGTCAAACCTTGAGAGGGGGGATTGAGAAACTGGTGCCAGGCAGCAACTTGCTGTCTCGGGTACCACAGTCACATACACGTGATTGTACGTGTGTACGTGTATACGTGTGTACGTGTGTACGTGTGTACGTGTGTACGTGTGTACGTGTGTACGTGTGTACGTGTGTACGTGTGTACGTGTGTACGTGTTTGTACGTGACTTTAAGTGACTCTATGTGACTTTAAGTGACTCTATGTGACTTTAAGTGACTCTATGTGACTCTATGTGACTTGGTAGAGTGCTCATCAGACATGAACACACTTCCAGATGGCTGGACTGGACCATTCATAAAATAGGGTGATTGGTGAAGTTGCATACAGGATCAATACTTTTCTTGGCCACCTCTTGAGCAAATGTGACATTTTGGGATATACCTCTATATGTACTCTTACGGGTGGCGGGGGTGGCTACCCAAAGGTGTACTTACCAACAAAGGAGCTATTTCCCAAGCGGGGTGCCTGCAAACAAATCTGTCAAAGTGGACTCAATTAGCGAACGAGTCATTTGAGACCCATATTGTTAGATTTCTGTTGCATCAGGTGCTCTGTTCAATTTGGTTTTTGTTGATGATTTCTCAGAAGGACGACTCTGAGTTAAATAGTTGGCGGTGGAGTTAACGTATCCTGCGGGTTCAAGATAGGTGCAAGGAAAACTCTCTAGATCCATCCGTACCTTCATCTCATTCACCTGTACCTGTTAGGAAAAATCCTACGAGCACTAGAATTGAGTATTTAGTGTCGGTGAATTCTACTAACGAGGCTTGGCTTAGGCTCAGCTCAAACCATGCCACTCATAAGTATGAGATGGTATGAGCCCCTCATGAGTATGAAATAGTGTGAGCCCCTCATGAGTATGAAATAGTGTGAGCCCCTCATGAGTATGAATTGTGAAGCCCTCATGAGTATGAATTGTGAAGATTAGTATTCAAGGAGACTTCATACTGGTAGGCTTCATGCACGTGGACGCATGTGATATGCCCGCACCAGGGAAAACTCCTAATAAGGGCTTCTGCGGGTCAATGTGAAACATTGCGATGTTTCAAATCCTGTGGCCGGCTGTTTCAAGAAATCCCTCAAGGGTTACCCGAAGCAGCAAGGAAGTATATAGAACCACTAGTTCGCCTGATTAGATGAATCCTTAGGGATCCCCCTAAGGCATATTATTATTCGAATATACAACTGATATAGCTTTGTTTTATAAATCCCAAAGTCCTGCATGGGTTCTAACAGTACCTTCATTACATTTATCCGTTTCTCGTACAATGAAGGTGGAGGTGTGGCATAGTGGAATGGCCATTGTTAGGACTAGACAGCATAGGCCTAAAATACCTCAATAGGTAGAACACTCATATGGTGGATCTAACAACCACGGTACAACTGTGGAATATTACAGCTGTACAAAGTTCAATTGTGGAATAGTACAACTGTACAAAGTTCAATTGTGGAATAGTACAACTGTACAAAGTTCAATTGTGGAATAGTACAACTGTACAAAGTTCAACTGCACAAAGTTCAACTGTGGAATAGTACAACTGTACAAAGTTCAACTGTGGAATAGTACAACTGTACAAAGTTCAACTGTACAAAGTTCAACTGTACAAAGTTCAACAAAAATTAGACAGATGGACAGTAATCAGCAGTCACGACAATAGTGGACTCTTTGGGTGTCATTAGGGGCAGATGTCTTGATCTTCCGCTTCTGAAGCTTCACACCTCGTGTGGTCAGCGACAGCATGTGGTGGGGCAGTGTCTATGAAGAAAAAGAGAAGTATGGGAACACTTCGCAGCTGCAGATAACGACTAAGTATGCGAAACGTCAAGCTCAAATAGTGCACAGCAAACTTAATCAACGACACACTTACAAGATCAATCAGGTTTCCTTTGAGAATAGGGGCTCAGTTTCTTGGTTTCTTGTGATCATTATTTTGAAGAAACATTGCTTTGTTCAATTTGGCTTACACCTGTACACCAGGAAACAGCATTCTACACGAGGTTTTCACAACTAGTCAAACAAGTGAAAAAGTATGGTGACTTCTACTTTTTAAAAGTTTCTATTTCTTCTCCACCGTGGCCCAAAATCTACCAATCAAGAGCTGGAGCATGAGGTCAAGGCCTGGGGGAACGAAATGGTTCCAACCTTCAAAGCTGGTCGTTTTACGGCTGGTGTCTTACAGACTTCCTAAGTAGTAATTGTCAGTATTCGTTGATGAACCCTCAAACAAAGGAATCTGAGCTCTATAGAGAAAGGGAGAGGCTAGTAAGGTGGCTGGTAGATCTCAGGAGGATATGGGGAGGCTTCATAATAGCTCAAGTGCTGGAGTACTACATATGGTGGAAGTAACAATAATGGTGATGATGGTATAATTAATCAGATGGAGATTGTGATTCTGCATATTGATAAATTCATACCTCCAGCAAGCAACAAGTTATTTTTGATACATTTATGCGCAACTACTGCTGTGTTGATGATTCAAGAGCACCCGAACCGGTTTGATAACTTTGAGATGCTACTACACTAACTACTAGATTCCAATGGTGACTTCAAACCCCCACCAGAAATATGGTCCAGCATTGGAAGAAGTACTACGATGCCAAAGTATCATGACAATCAAAACTCCACATGTGGCCCATGATTTTGAAAAGCACTATGTTGGCCTGGATCGGATACAGTCGGCTTGAACAATCGTCTATAGACCGGGCCCTTCCTATGGTGGATTTAAAAATGTGATGTTCCAAGAATATATTGAGTTAGATTCTGGTGGTGACGGAAGCACAACGTTATGTTTATTTGTTGATGAACTTTGAACTTTTCATCTTGTCTTTACGTTCTTTTGTGTTGTTACCTGTTTTCAATAATGCTAAAAGAAAACAGAGGTAAAAAGTGGTCAAGAAGTGGTCTGAAATGGTCTGAAATGGTTAAAACTAGCCAAATTTAGCCACAATTAGCCCAACTTAGCCAAAATTAATCAAAACAGGTCGAAAACGGTCAGAAACTGCGACATAGTTGGCTCAAAACGTCTATAAAAATGAGTGACGGTCCCAATACCAAAACCAGTCTACCATATGCAACAAATTGAGACGTCAGGATTTCCGAGTAATTGATCTTTTGATACTTAAGAGCTCGAGATCTGAGAGTTTGAGTTGTGGGAACTTTTCTGATCTGAAGCGCTTTGTTCTTGTGTGCTCTCTTGTGATTGCTCAGAAGTTGGGGATACCAAAGTGAATGTGTTTTTTCATCTTCCTGTTTTTCATCATCCTGTCTTTTCGTTCTTTTCATCTTCCTGTTTTTCATCTTCCTGTTTTTCATCATCCTGCTTTTCGTTCTTTTCATCATCCTGTTTTTCATCATCCTGTTTTTCATCATCCTGTTTTTCATCATCCTGCTTTTCGTTCTTTTCATCATCCTGCTTTTCATCATCCTGTTTTTCATCATCCTGCTTTTCGTTCTTTTCATCATCCTGCTTTTCATCATCCTGCTTTTCATCATCCTGCTTTTCATCATCCTGCTTTTCGTTCTTACGTGTTTCCAGAGAAATGCAGGTGGGAACAACTCCTTAGTGAGCATTGTTCCTAATGTTCATGGTGGAATTCACCTAGACTCCTATTACCCCGTTCAATGAAGCCTGAGCAGAAAATGACTAGAACAACTTATACAATGCTCAGTATTAGTATGAGAGAAAGGATTCATAATCCCTTAATCAGTTGAGCTTCAGCTATGGTGGACCTGACATTGTCTATAAATGGACTTTCTTATTTGCTGATATTTCTAATTTCCTGTATTTCATCTACTAATCAATATACATTGAGAAGTGGATTTTGTTCATTTGGTGGAGTTACTAAATGAATTTATAGAAGTATAAAGATTCTTATGCTTTAATGTGTATATTTACAGGTGTATGATATAAATTTCAATGATATAAATTTCAATGATATAAATTTCAATGATATTATTGAAAAATTAACTGATATTATGGTTAATGTAACCTATTTTATGATAAAACCTTCTAATTCACTCAAAAAAAAGTATGTTTAATAATCCCGAACCATATATTAAAACATCCAATTTGTCATTTTCTGTTTGAATTATGTGAATATTAGATTTCATTTTTTGAATTAGTGAAATCCCAAAAATCGGTCTATTTTTTCGTCTCAGTCTGAGCCATATTTATAGTATTTCACTGGGCAGCCAAACCTCACCAAAAAAAAAAAAAAAAATTAAAATCAGTATACAAAATTAAAATCAAATCAAATCAAAAATTATGTACCAGAAAATCAAAAAATATGTACCAGAAAATCAAAAAATATGTACCAGAAAATCAAAAATTATGTTCCAGAAAATCAAAAAATTATGTACCAGAAAATCAAAACCGCTCTTGCTGCGTCTACCACCGCAGCCACTCACGTGACTTTGGCCTTCCCAAACAAATAGTTCGCGGTATTTAACACCCAAAATTATACGTAATCTCTTCTAGTCTTAAGTCTTCGTGTTTTATCCCCTTAACTTTAATTCTTATGACGTTTATCCCAAGCGTCTAACCCAAAACCGCCGGGTTCGTCTGCAGTACATGTGGCATCCGTTTCTCCACGGCAGACTTGCAAAGACAGCACATGCGTACGGACTGGCACCGTTACAACCTAAAACGGCATATTGCATCGGAGGTGTTAGGGAGAAGGTATTGGCATCCATGAAGGCACTGACGAATGGAGAAGACACTGACGAATGGAGAAGACACTGACGAATGGAGAAGACACTGACGAATGGATGGAGACACGTGACAAATGGAGAAGACACTGACGAATGGAGAAGGCACTGACGAATGGATGGAGACACGTGATAAATGGAGAAGACACTGACGAATGGATGGAGACACGTGACAAATGGAGAAGGCACTGACGAATGGATGGAGACACGTGACAAATGGACAATGCACTGACGAATGGATGGAGACACGTGACAAATGGAGAAGACACTGATGAATGGATGGAGACACGTGACAAATGGATGGAGACACGTGACAAATGGATGGAGACGAGTACGGGCTTTATGTGAACAACCTCAAAAAGTCACTTGGAGAAAGATACTTGCCAAGAAGGACTTGAAGCGGTTGGCCACGACCCAGCTAAGATGCTGTGCTCACTTAAATGCTAATGCGCCTAGAGAGTATAGCCCTGCGGTTTTGATTGCATCTGAACTTTCAGAGTTTTCTCTTTCAAGACATTATTCTATTTTTAACGATTCGTTCTGCAGGTGCTTTAAGTCATTCTGGTCAATGCTTGCCCTCTATGTCTAATTTTAAGAATTCTTTCAATAGATATTCATAGTTTTTTGGCGTAGGTAGGCGGGGTAATTGATAAGAGTTGTATATATTTTGACTATTAATGAATAAGTTCATGGTAAATATACACCAAAAATACACCAAATATACCACATATACCAAATATACACCAAAAATACACCAAAAATACACCAAATATACCCCAGAAATACCCCAAAATACACCAAATATACCAAAAGTACCCCAGAAATACCCGAACATCTCAGAAAAGAGATTATCTACTCGGGATTCTTTCGGAAATTCAACCCTCCAGCTCAACGGAATATAGTCAATAGCTATAAGCGTATGAGTCCGGCTGAAGCTGGAAAAAGTATTATGCCTAAGACTGGTGAAAAATACTCCAGAAATACCCCAGAAATACACCAAAATACACCAAAATACACCAAAATACACCAGAAATACACCAAAAAACACCAAATGTACCCCAGAAATACACCAAAATACACCAAAATACACCAAATATACACCAAATGTACACCAAAATACATTAAAAATACCCCAGAAATACCCCAGAAATACCCCAAAATACACCAAAATACACCAATCACCATGCAAATGTCGTATCATAATGAGCAGGGAGTGTTCATACTCTAGTATCCATGTGTCACATGTCATAGTGTGACTATCATAGTTCCACGGTATTATATGTCCGTGTCCATTTGACCAATATCTATCATTAGATGTTTCAGCGATGTGTCACTGTCTCATGTCTCTCTCCAATGTCTCACAATTAGCATGCTACACATAAAGAGGCTAGTCCATGCATTAACAAAGACGACATTCTCGAGACATTCACAAAGTAGCAAGTCCAAAGTTTAGCGAGTCAGCATGTTAGACAGAAAATGTACACCAAAAAGACACCAAAAACACCAAAAACACCAAAAACACACCAAAAAGACATCAAAAACACCAAAAANGACAGAAAATGTACACCAAAAAGACACCAAAAACACCAAAAACACCAAAAACACACCAAAAAGACATCAAAAACACCAAAAACACCAAAAATGACCCCAAAATACACCAAAATGACACTAAAAAGACATCAAAAACACCAAAACTGACCCCAAAATACCCCAAAATGACCCCAAAAACACCAAAAACACCCCAAAAAGAGGACATACCACATACTTGTCCCCCCCAACTTCAATATTAGACCAATATAATTCGTCCAATTTATAGATTATCTCCACTTATCCATCCCGTTTCGCTAATGTAATAAACGTGGGTCTTCAAGAGAAAACATCATCAATCCTGCTTTACCCAGACTGATGACGTTTTCTCCTCAACGGCCTTGGTGTAAAAACTCGTGTAATCAAGTCACTATATGACTCAGCCAATTTTACTGCTTCCAAATGAATCAGGGTACTTTTTCAGTTCTTGATCTGTTTTTTTTTTCTGGTCAGATCCGCAACGACGGTTGCACCACCAGGAGAACCTGTGATTAACCAGGGAATAATATCCAGTGGATGACTCATACTATAAGATATTGACCTCATAGTCTCATCAAGATATGTAAACACTCTAGGGGAAATGTTTGCTTCAGGAGTAGGAGACGGAGAGCTTCTGTCTCATATTGAGGAGAGCCATTTTTGTTAAATGGACTCCATATGTGGAGTTTCGTAGTCCTGGAAATTCACCGTGACTGCATGCCATCCATTGGTGACCACCTCCAAAAGGTCTTTGATAGTCACCCTCCACTTCAGGACCAATGTACCACTATTACTAGTAGTCAACCAATGCCTACTTCCGCAGGTTTCTGTCCAGGTCAAGTCCCATGTTTAGGCTTTTGATTTTGTGAATCTATTGAACACATATATCATGAATTTCTGGCGACTCCTTCCATCTTAAACTATTTCATATATTTATATATATCTTTATTCATAGGCTACGAGTCTATAAATTATATATATTTAGTGAGAGGTACTGATGTTGACTAAGGACTTGTAATCACTACCTGCATGTAAACACTAAATGAAGCAGGAAACAAAACATCCGCTCTTAACTTATGTTTTAGTATATTTTGATATACAGGGATATGCAAGTTGTGCCTTACAAGACCAGTTTTCAACGAGGTGCGAGGTGCGAGGTGCGAGGTGCCGATGAAACTTTTTCAATAAATAGGTGCCTGCACATAGTGCCGTTCCTGCAAATAGTGCATCGCTTAAACCCATCCAACGTTTCTACGAAGTACATTGACTGCGTACATTGACTGCGTAAATGCTAAGTACTCGTTGATACCCACAGTGCGGCTAACCCCGGAGCCCCACATCCTCCGACTATATAAGCTGACCGATCGCCTTTTTTTCTCCAGAAACTACAAGTCACAGAAACTACAAGTCACAGAAACTACAAGTCACAGACAACTACAACTCAGTTCTAGATTACTGGATCATAACCAGTTGTTTTCTTGCTATATCTTGTTTTGTTGCTATATCTTGTTTTCTTGATACTTTCTTGTTTTCTTGCTATATCTTGTTTTGTTGCTATTTTGTTGCTATTTTGCTTATAGCTTCACCTGAACACCAAACTAGATCACAACATCAGTACAGTTGATTTCTTGCTGTTTTCTTGCTTTTTTGTTTATCACCATGGCCATTCCTACCACCCAGATTTAGTGATTTTCGAGACCAACGGAGGCTGCATACAGGGATGGCAATTCAGATGGCCTCGACGAGGTCCCTAAACAAAAAACAAACTACCTGCTATGCCTCAAATATCTGTTAGATCATAAGAGTTTGATTCTAAGAGTTAGATTCTAGGAGTTAGAATTTGAGAGGTAGATTTTAAGAGTTAGATTCTAAGTTAGATTCTAATTTTATTACATCCTGAGCTATACATCCTAAGTTAATTATAGTCAGTTGGTTAGTGTCAGTTATAGTTGGTTAGTGTCAGTTATAGTTGGTTAGTGTCAGTTATAGTTGGTTAGTGTCAGATATACTTGGTCAGGTGTCAGTTATACTTGGTTAGTGTCAGTTATACTTGGTTAGTGTCAGTTATACTTGGTTAGTGTCAGTTATAGTTGGTCAGGTATAGTTGATAGTATATCAACATTCAGGTACTACACTACACTCATTACTTACATACTATTCATACTACTCGATCCATGCTACACCGGTACATAGCTACAGGTGGACTCACACCATTGAGATGGACAAACACACTCATACATAAGAGTATCAACCGATTAGCAGAGAGGAAGCTAATTATTAGATGACTGGGATTTGGGGTGCGAATGAAGGGGTTCTAGTTGGAATAATATTTCTATAGTTCAAATAACAGGTGTTGAATAAGGAAGTAATTGTAGTCATAAGCAGTAGCAAAATGCTACTTGGTGGTGCAGACACCCAGTGCTTTGAGTACTAGTATACTACTACTGTACTATACTACTAGTGTACTACTACTATACTACTAGTGTACTACTACTATACTAATACTGTACTATACTACTATACTACACTATACTACTACACTATACTACAATATACTACTACACTACACTATACTACACTACTACACTACTACACTACTACTATACTACACTATACTACACTATACTACACTACTACACTATACTACTACACTATACTACAATATACTACACTATACTACACTATACTACAATATACTTGTCATCGAGTACTTGACATAAACAGAACCGATATACTTCATAGAGGCGTTTATACATACTAAAACATAAGTTGAAAATACTCCTACACTATATACACTTCTATATTATAAACTATAATATACACTATGTTAGATCCTTGAATACGTCTAGTACTGGGGTTATGTTCATTCGTTGATGGATTCGCAATAAGTGAGAATCCTAGTAATTATATAGCTAACCTGTGGGTACCAGAGAAGTGAAGCGGTGGTGAAACTCTATGTCACAAGGTCAGGTGGATGCCTGAGTCCAAGTCACGGAGTATGGTACTTTGGATGAGTCATTGGATTCTTAGGTTTGAACGTTACTTCTATGGCTAGTGTCTACTCATGGTGGGTCTAACAACTACTATCTATTACTATACTACACTGTACTGTACTATACTATACTGTACTGTACTGTACTATACTATACTACACTGTACTGTACTATACTACACTGTACTGTACTGTACTATACTATACTATACTATACTTGTTAGATTCTTGTTGAACGTATTGTACTATGTTAACTATTTATCCGTTGATGGTTCCTCAGCAAGAGGAACCAGTGCGATTTATATAGCCTTTGAAGAGAAACGTGGCAGTGAAAACTCTTCACCACGAACAATGGTGATGATTGTTCGTGGCATCTTCGAAAAGGGGCCATCATTGTTGATGGTCGAGCGCCGTGGGACGGCGTTCGTAGTAGCCCTAAATAGGATCGGGCAGAGAGACTTTCTAATCCCTCCATAGGTAGGTTACTACCCATGGCGGATCTGACAATACTATACTTTACTATACTATACTATACTATACTATACTATACTATACTATACTATACTATACTACTACTACTACTACTACTACTACTATACTATACTATACTATACTACTACTATACTATACTATACTACTACTACTACTATACTATACTATACTATACTATACTACTACTATACTACTACTACTATACTATACTATACTACTACTACTACTATACTATACTATACTATACTATACTATACTATACTATACTATACTATACTATACTATACTATACTACACTATACTACTACTACTACTACTACTATACTACTACTACTATACTACACTATACTACACTACACTACACTACACTACACTACACTACACTACACTACACTACACTATACTATGTGTTGGACCCACCATGGGTGGTGTTGGAGGCTGGCACTGGTCGATCAGATTTGAGCATATACTACTACCATACTGGGAGTAGGACCAGGACTAATATTAGTACGAATACAACTAGTCTTAGGTCTGCATTAATATTGCCATCACTATCAATACTACTTGTAAAAATACTACCTAAGAGCAATTAGCATATGAAGACTACCATTCTGAATACTGCTATTGGATATAGCACTCTTGGGAAGATACTACTTCCCTAATAAGTTTCAAGACCACTACCACACTACCTAGTGAGTAGTGAGTTTAATAGCTAAAGTAGAGAATTAGTAGTGTGAGTTAGTGTGAATTAGTAGTGTGAGTTAGTGTGAATTAGTAGTGTGAGTTAGTGTCCTCTGATGGTATGCTGACGTAGTATAAACTAATACAGTATATATACTCTGTACTACTTTTTATAATTGTTAATATTTAAGATCCTATATCTAGTCTATCTCCATTATACTACTACTTAGTACTGACTACTTAATACTGACTACTTAATACTGACTGACTGACTGACTGACTGACTGTCTGAATGACTGACTGACTGAATGACTGACTGACTGACTGACTGACTGACTGACTGACTGA
Organism: Metschnikowia sp. 13-106.1; assembly: GCA_002374735.1. Classification (NCBI taxonomy): domain Eukaryota; kingdom Fungi; phylum Ascomycota; class Pichiomycetes; order Serinales; family Metschnikowiaceae; genus Metschnikowia; species Metschnikowia sp. 13-106.1. The sequence continues at coordinate 75,507 of NLAL01000073.1, forward strand.
CTGACTGACTGACTGACTGACTGACTGACTGACTGACTGACTGACT
>NLAL01000156.1:0-40520 GCA_002374735.1 Metschnikowia sp. 13-106.1
TATACTACTATACTACTATACTACTATACTACTATACTACTATACTACTATACTACTATACTACTATACTACTATACTAAACTATTATCACTTTCAACTTTTGTTTTAGTATATATTTATATACAGGGATATTGAAGTTGTACCTTACAAGACCAAAGTCCTATGTGACGGACCACAGCACCTCTTATACTTTTTGTTTTTTAAGGTCTGCGCAGTCTTAATGTTGAACTATGCAAAGTCTGATTGTTCAAGTCTGTAAACCTTCTAGTTCAAGTCTGTAAACCTTATTGCTCAAGTCTGTAAACCTTCTAGTTCAAAGTATAAAAACCTTATTGCTCAAGTATGTAAACCTTCTAGTTCAAGTCTGTAAACCTTATTGCTCAAGTCTGTAAACCTTCTAGTTCAAAGTATAAAAACCTTATTGCTCAAGTATGTAAACCTTCTAGTTCAAGTCTGTAAACCTTATTGCTCAAGTATAAAAACCTTATTGCTCAAGTCTGTAAACCTTCTAGTTCAAGTATGTAAACCTTATTGCTCAAGTATGTAAACCTTATTGCTCAAGTCTGTAAACCTTCTAGTTCAAGTATGTAACCTTATAGTTCAAGTGTTTACTTCAGGAGGAGGAAAAGAGTTGTCAGTGATCATTGAAGTATTATCAATACAAGCTCTTTTGGGTCTGGTTCTTGGAAATATCTTGGTTTACCTCAGGCAGTTGATGTTCGATTCGATAAATCAATTATTGCATCAATTGATTGCTCCTGAAAACTGATTGCGTTCTAACCCGCAAGCTGTAGGTATCAGAGCGAGACGTTGATATTGATTTGAAACATGCAGGAATTTGAAGACCTAGTTTCTCCCATTCCACAATCAGCTGATACATTCCTGTACCAATCAGATGGGAATTCAGTTCTAGGATATTCACTTCTATGCCTATACTTTATGGTAAGGTGAGGTGAAGTGAGGTTCCATGTCAAAGGGCAGGACCCACAGTTATATACAAGACATACAACTCTATCTACAGGACAACCATCGATTTCAAGGCCAAATTTCCATGCATTTAGGTGTCAGATTTACGGCTTGATTCCGAATATTGCTTTGACTAGGGCTCGTTATATTACCATGATGTGGATGCTTGATGATGCTCAGAGAGTATGTAAACCTTATTGTTCAAAGTATACTCGGGAACTATTAGCAAGAATATTCCATCAATTTTCCTTACAAGCCCAAAATGTTTATTGTCTTATCCGTATTGGGTAAGGCCTGTACTAAAAATAAAAATTGGGGCATAGGCGTGCCACGTCAAAATCCTATAAACCTTCCGAGAGCTCAATATCACTTTTGGAACCTACTTATTAAACTGAGGTATTTGAATGTACGGTTGATACGTTTCAAACACTTTTTTTAAAGGGCAGTTGCCTACTTTATCTTCATCCTTCTCAAGATTGGGTACCTGGGCCACCCAAGAGCCTTTATCAGTGTCTACGCCAGAATCACCAAGGGTGCAGACTACAAAGAGGAAACACAAATCGTCAAGTCCACGTCGAGCAACAAGAGACTCAAGCAATTTGAAAGACATTTGAATGAAGCAATTTGAAAGACATTTGAATGAAGCAATTCAAAAAACACTTGAATGAAGCAATTCGAAAGACACTTGAATGAAGCAAGTCAAAAAACACTTGAATGAAGTAATTCAAAAGACACTTGAATGAAGCAAGTCAAAAAACACTTGAATGAAGCAAGTCAAAAAACACTTGAATGCGTTCAAATGGGTTGAGGCTCCAGAGAGTGCGGTGTCCAGTCGATTGTCCAAAGAGCAGACGGTTTCGCTACTCAAGGAGTTGAAGAAACAAGGCAAGATCAGAATCGCTTTATATGGTCGAGAAGGTGTCGCTTACGCCCATTCTCCAGTGGCTCATCAGGAACTTGGACGACGTGCACTATTTTAATATTGTGTGTGACTTTAATGCGGTGATTCTTGTTCAAACTCGGCACAACGTTATAATTCAAATTCTGTACAATGTTATAGTTCAAAGTCTGTAAACCTTACTGTTCAAATTCTGTAAACCTTATTGTTCAAAGTCTGTAAACCTTATAGTTCAATGTACAACGTTATAGTTCAATGTAAGCCCTATAGTTCAAAGTACAACGTTATAGTGTAGAGAAGATAACGCCAGATCCGCAACGACGGTTGCGGCACCAGGACGACCTGTAATTACCAGGGAGTAATATCCAGTGGGTGACTCATACTATAAGACATTGAGCTCATAGTCTCATCCAGATATGTAAACAATTCCAGGGAAGTGTTTACTCAGGAAGTGTTTACTCAGGAAGTGTTTCAGGAGTAGGAGACGAAGAGTGTCAGTGCTCATTGAAGTATTATTAATACGACATCTTTTGGTGGGTCTGGTTCTTGGAGGCATCTTGGTATACCTGCGGGCAGTTGATGTTCGATTCTCAATCCTAACAATAAATGGGGGCAAAGTCCCCTTTATATATTTGGAGATTCTTCCTTCATCACTCAATCAAATGTTACTTCAATTGGTTGCTGCGGAAAACTAATTGCTTGCACCCCCGAAAGCCGTGGGCATCAGAGCATGTTCTTTTGATTGCTGTTTTTCAACATATAGTTCAAATTCTGTACAATGTTATAGTTCAAAGTCTGTAAACCTTATAGTTCAAATTCTGTAAACGTTATAGTTCAAACTCGGTACAACCTTATTGTTCAAAGTATAAAAACCTTATAGTTCAAATTCTGTACAACATTATTTTTCAAAGTATAAAAACCTTATAGTTCAAATTCTGTAAACGTTATTGTTCAAATTCTGTACAACGTTATGGTTCAAATTCTGTAAACGTTATTGTTCAAAGTATGTACAGCCTTATGGTTCAAATTCTGTAAACCTTATAGTTCAAATTCTGTACAACATTATTTTTCAAAGTATAAAATTCAAAGTATGTAAACCTTATAGTTCAAAGTATGTACAGCCCTAATAGAGTTATAGCTGTAATAGAGTTATAGCTGTAATAGAGTCAGAGAGATAGAGAGATAGAGAGTTAGAGTTAGAGTTAGAGAGATAGAGTTAGAGTAGAGTTAGAGTTAGAGAGATAGAGTAGAGTTATAGTTAGAGAGATAGAGAGTCAGAGAGATAGAGTTAGAGTTAGAGAGATAGAGAGATAGAGAGATAGAGAGATAGAGAGATAGAGTTAGAGATAGAGATAGAGTAGAGTTAGAGTTTTGTATGAAAGTGCTGTTACTAATTTGAGTTTATAATACACCAATGAGAAATAAAAAATATATACTTGGCTGAACTTTTTTACTTCTAATGGCCAGCATTTGGAAACCTAAGTGAAATATATAATAAGAATCCGGGATTATGTGATATCTGAAGACATAAATTGAACTTGGTTGTGATTGTACCTTGTTTCATGATCCAAAATGTGTATCTAGTTTACTAGACATAAAATAAAATCACTAAAATAATAATGAACTTCATATATCCAAGTAGCCAAATTATTAACTACTTCTAAATGGGAACATTTATTTTTTTTGCGTGGAAACCCAGTTATTTTAAACCATAAAATGAAAGAGTGAGCTGACTCATTTCTTACTTGGGTCATGATATTTATCAAGTGACATCTGGTTTATCAGTAAATTACAATACAAGTTTTTTGTATCATGACAAGAGGACTATCAGCAGTAATAAAAGAGATTAGCTACTTGGACACTAAAAGTACATGACTTGACATGACTTGACTTGACTTGACTTGACTTGACTTGACTTGACTTGACTTGACTTGACTTGACTTGACTTGACTTGACGACTTGACTTGACTTGACTTGACTTGACGACTTGACTTGGAATGCCCTCTAATTACTATACGGCATCTGTCTTGGGGTCTTTGAAAGACATCGGGCCTACACAGACTCTGTACTATCAATGTATCGTACTATTAACAGGCTATACCCAGAACCAAATGCAAATGGATCTCTACGATCTTGGCTTTTCCTTCTTCTCCTTCCACAAAGCCAACAAGGACACACCGGACACCTTGACCACCTTGAATCTGACACCGGGAATATCACCCTTAGCCTTACCTCTTCTACCGAAACCGGCAATCAACACTTCGTCGTTCTCGTCGACAAAGTTCAAACAACCATCGTTTGGCACGAAAGCGGTCACCTTCTTTCCGTTCTTGATCAACTGCACACGCACACACTTTCTGATGGCGGAGTTGGGCTGCTTGGACTCAACACCAATCTTCTCCAACACAATACCCTTGGCGTGAGAAGAGCCTCCGAAAGGAGACGACTTGAAGGCGGTTCCCAACAATCTAGCCTTGTAAGCTTGGTCGGCCCATCTGTTGTTACGTCTGTGGACTCTCAATTTTCTGGCGGAGTTAAGACCTCTTGGTTTACCGTTACCCATGTTGCTGTAAGAAAGTGTTGTAAGTAGAAAAAATTTTAGAGCCACTTTACTTTTTTGGTGGTGCGCGCGCCGGGTGGGTGGTGGTGCACACGGCGGTCACGTGCACCAGGGCGCAAGCCCTGATCGACATCCGTACATCCCTCGCTTATCCTGGTGTATGGGTCTACTCACCTTCTGATACCTAGTCTACAACATAACTTATACCCAGCACATGTTCCGTAACGTAATCCACACGATAATCTACATGCCTGCATATATTATCAGGTAAATGTCTAGGCTTCTAACCTCCACCATAACCAATAAGAAATGAAACTATCTCGAATTTAATAGGAAATCCCTTCTACTGATGTATCAGGACTCACTATATCCCTGGTAAACCAAGCATTCCTCTACCGTGTAAGGAAGAGTGCTTCTCTCGTTACCAGAGCAGCTAAAACCACCTTTTATCCAGCCATCGTTAAGGACCCACAAATCCAAGAAAGATTTCATTATTTCATCATGTTCTCCGTGCACGGAATACACCTGAAGGAGAAATAAGTAACTGGTGTATTCTTGCTCTCATACACTTGTGTTCTTGAAGAGCTGGAAGTGGCTTCTCCACTAAAGCCGTTTCCTACCAAATATGCTGACTTGACTTGTGAGCACAACACGCAAGTTTGGATTGAGGATCTGAAAACATCCATCACTTCAAACCCTGAGTTGCACTGACTTGTGCCAATGCATCAAACAATATGTTTTTGAGAGTTGAGCTGACTTTGCCAATAGATAGAGCATCAACCATTTTGTCATTGTTTCTTTTTGTTGCTGCAAATTCAAAAACTCAATAAACAAGAAAATAAATGGGTGTAAGAAACTTCTTGGACACTCAAGGTCCACGGTTTTATGCCCCGCTCCTCATGCCATAGTCAACATCAAAGACATTGGTCTCTGGCTTTCTCATCCTTGACGGCCTCCACCTCGTATTGCGTGTCCCAAAACTCCATTTCTCCGGTAGATCTGGCTACTCTGGTAGTGACAATGAATCTTCCCTTTGGTGACCAAACAAGAGTGTTGGTGTGCTTCTTGGTGGCCTTGTGCAACACCTTGAACTTGGTGGCCTTACCACGGATACCTGGCTCCTGTTCATAGAAAGTGATGTCGTTTCTGGGAAGTGCGGGGTTGTCATTACCATCGTCCGATCTACTGATGATGACAAACCGGTCGGACTTGGGCTCCCAGCTGAAGTTAATACACACCTCCTTCAACTCCAACTTCTCCACGGGGATATCCTTCTCGGTGGTGTACCCTTCCCTGATACCCGGTGTCGATCTTCTGGCTCTGGGTTGGCCACACATGACAAATGTACTCGGTAAATCGGTAGATTACCAGTAGGTGTATTTTGGTACTCGATGGTTTTCTTTCTCTTCTGAGAATTAGTTTATCTTGGAACAAAGAGAGAATATCGCAAGCCATAAGTATGTTTAGCATATGACTTACTATAATCTCCACTACCCTCGACTGACCTGTCTAACCTCTCTAGTCTCTCTAACCTGTCTAACCTCTCTAGTCTCTCTAACCTGTCTAGCCTGTCTAACCTGTCTAACCTGTCTAACCTGTCTAACCTGTCTAACCTGTCTAACCTGTCTAACCTCTCTAACCTCTCTAACCTCTCTAACCTCTCTAACCTCTCTAACCTCCACAAAAACCAGCTTCATCGAAAATAAACTAAGACTGATACTTGTAACCCACCACTCTGTGCATTGTATGCAGTATATACTATATAAAACCAAAGCCAAACATAGAACTTCACCACAAAAAAAGGACTCTAGAATTGCGTGGTATAATATTTGGACCTTTTTATATCCGACCTTAAATAAATTAACTGCTGGTTTTATGATTTCAATTTTTGATCCATAATGGTAGTTGTTTCTCAAAAGTGGCGTCTTTAAGAATTACTGCGAATACTGAGGTTCTTCGCGAAGAGATTTTCTCAGCTACACTAGCCGAATTCCTGCACACTATTTTGCAACATCCCAAAAAAGGCAAGTTCCTAGTATCGTTAGCACAAACACAAAATTTCTATCTGTGGAAGGGCATTTTAGAAGGGACGTGCCAGGATCAAAAGAGAACCTCTCTATAGAAAAGTCCTCCTTCCACCGTCAGTCTAGGCGTCCAAGCTTCGTACCATTTATGTATTGGCACCAGAGAGAATCCCTAAGTATCAACCGGTATAATCGAGACTGCGCATAGTCAAGGCAGCCCATAATAGAGAGTAATTTTGGCGACTGGAATTGGGGGGGATCTGTCAATTATATACACTGGGGAAATGCATTCCTGCATGTACTCGAAACATGTAGATTTCATGTGGGTTATATGCACGTACCCCGGATCTCAGGTCATATCCCTACACCGCCATACACCGCCATACACCGCCATACACCCCCATCGACATCCCTACACCCCCATCGACATCCCTAAACATCCCTACCAATTACTCTTCAAGTCATACTAAGTTTCCGAATCAGGGAAGTCATGACACGTGATCGCAGCCTTCAAGATATCCACCCCAGCCATTTTTGGCCTAATCCACATAATACTCTCACTTCCAGAATTGTTCATGATTCACCCACTCTTTTCCATCCCTTCTATCTACTATGATTTTGGCTCCTCTAGGCTGCCCGTATGGAATAGTTGGGTAGACTCCGGAGAGAGTATCTCCGGATAGAGTATACTATGGGGCGGTATACTCAAGATCTATAGTATTACGATACATCTTGATATGAACCTCCAGTTCTACTCCAACCAAGCTGTCAATATTCGATCACTATTATAGTGGACACTAACTAATACAGCTAACAGAGAACTAGTCAGTACCAAAGTCGACCACTACTGTCACTCAGACTTGGGGAAGCTCATATGCTACGACGACAACTGCTTCTGGTGATTCCACTAACACTGTGATTGTGAATGTGCCAACACCATCGACTACAGTGACTACCGCTTGGACAGGATCATTTGTGACCACCAGTATAGTACTATATTAGTATATATAGTAGTCTCTGTCTATGCTAGATTTGTCCATACTATAGTGTACAGTATAGTGAAGCTGTCTACTAGATTTGTCCATACTATAGTGTACAGTATAGTGAAGCTGTCTACTAGATTTGTCCATACTATAGTGTACAGTTGTGAAGCTGTCTACTAGATTTGTCCATACTATAGTGTACAGTATAGTGAAGCTGTCTACTAGATTAATGCATCCAGCAGTAGTTAGGAAGAAGCCAGGGACAGTGGGGTGTGGACTGCAGAAGCAGCTGTTCAGGTTGAACGGTAGTGACATTGGGATGAGCATCGGGCATTTTGAGCAGCTAGTTTGTGCCTCTTTTTTAACCCAGCAGTCATAGTAGGACAGTATAGTAGTACTTCCTGCAATCAATCAGCAAACTCTCCTAGACACCACTTTGGCTTGACCATCCACTATTTGATACTGCTTTAGTGCAGTACCCAGAATTCTTGGAAAGATTCACAGTGGAATTGAATAGTTTCCAAGAATGCATATTGCTTCAGGATCCAGTATTGTGACAAGTTCTAGGAAGCAGTAAATTTCTGATGTGACCATAATACCAGAGTACTCCAACCAGCATAGTCTAGATATTATACTCTAGATATTATACTCTAGTTATTATACTCTAGTTATTATACTCTAGTTATTATACTCTAGTTATTATACTCTAGTTATTATACTCTAGTAATTATACTCTAGTTATTATACTCTAGTTATTATACTCTAGTTATTATACTCTAGTTATTATACTCTAGTTATTATACTCTAGTTATTATACTCTGGTTGTAGAGTACATAGTTGGAAAAGTATCTGAAGTAGTGCTTTAGTTTTCAGCAGATCATAGGCACTAAAACCAATGGTAGCTCGAGCACACTTTGGTCGGTAAAATGGACTAGTACTGTATAGTAGGGTCTAGACTATTCTCAATGGAGCCGGCTTAACTTGCACGGCCACTTTAAATCTTGTACATGTGACTACTATGGGCAAATACGCTCTGGATCACTCCTTCCCACTACTCAACCTGAAATAACCAATTAGGTAAGTGACAGCTGAAAATAGGCAAAGTCAGTCCGAGAACAGCGTTTTCAAGGAATTCTTGGTATAGTATCATACGGATAAGAATCGAAGGTACTGGATGAAAATTGAAGCTCCAAAACTATAGGATGTCATTGGCCCCCAATGATACAACGGTTCCAGTTAAGGTGATGTTAGATGATAAATCGCAACACTGAGGTCAATTCCTTTGTTGAGGAAATCGGAGGCGCCAGACATGTGATGGTGGTGCTGTTTGGAGGTGCTGTGGAGGTGCTGTATGGAGGGCACTGATAGTGGTGGAGTAGATGCGCACCCTCTTTATGAGGCGCGCACGCCTGGACTTGTAACGTTGTGGTAATCGCTCAAAGTCAATACATTCCGGGCATTGTTTGTTTGTTGAAAACATAATTTCTGGCGACGTATACTCGCTGAAGTCGGTCTCGACCTTCTGATCAATGATATCTGCTACAAGCTTGGGCGTGATGCTTGTGTTGGAGTTGTTGTAGGTCAATCTCCATAGAAGGGGAATGAAAAGTGGGTTTAAGGTCATGCTGAACTTCTCCAGAGAAAAGCTGTATAGGTTGGAAATGAACGTGGACACCTGTCCAAAGCTCAGGTCCGTTGCTGCAACTGAAGATAGGTCTCTAGATGGGAAATAGACAAGAAAAAAGGAGCAAATAGGACTGGAAAAAGGAGCGAATAGGACTGGAAAAAGGAGCAAATAGGACTGGAAAAAGGAGCGAATAGGACTGGAAAAAGGAGCGAATAGGACTGGAAAAAGGAGCAAATAGGACTGGAAAAAGGAGCAAATAGGACTGGAAAAAGGAGCGAATAGGACTGGAAAAAGGAGCAAATAGGACTGGAAAAAGGAGCAAATAGGACTGGAAAAAGACCAACTCTTTTTTGGCTAGCTCTGAAAGGAAAGTCACCAGTTTCGTGAATCTAACATCAAGAAAATATGCTCAAAGACGCAAGAGTCCGTCACTGGCCCTTTATAATTCGTCTCCTGTCACCACCTTAATTTCCATTGCCGCACTGTACATAGTCGTGCATCACGGCCATGAATGACCAAGTGCACCCTTTAAAAAAGCATCAAAATAAGGTGTTATAAGGAGATAATAAGGTTGTTATTGTTTTCAGGATCTGGTGATGAAAATGGCCACAAGGTTAGTATGGTACATGATGGTAAGGTGATTATGGTTTGAAAATTCCCCATTCCGCCTGACTCTTTTCACCTGACTCTTTTCGCCTGACTCTTTTGGCCTGACTCTTTTTGCCTGACTCTTTTGGCCTGACTCTTTTGGCCTGACTCTTTTCACCCGGTAAGGCAAAACCTACTATATAACTGGGCTGTTCCCTTAGTTTCGGAAAAGGTAACAATTTTCAAAGATGCACTTCAATCACTTTATTTAGGGTCTTAAATTGGCCGTTGATTTTCTGTCGTGCCGTTGAATTTCAGTCGACGACCAACAGAGAATTATAAATGGACAACAGAGAATTACAAATGGGCAACAGAGAATTACAAATGGGCAACAGAGAATTACAAATGGGCAACAGAGAATTATAAATGGACAACAGAGAATTACAAATGGGCAACAGAGAATTATAAATGGACAACAGAGAATTATAAATGGGCAACAGAGAATTATAAATGGGCAACAGAGAATTATAAATGGGCAACAGAGAATTACAAATGGGCAACAGAGAATTACAAATGGGCAACAGAGAATTATAAATGGGCAACAGAGAATTATAAATGGACAACAGAGAATTATAAATGGACAACATCCCAACTTTGAAAAAGCTAGAGCTCCATTACTTAATCCTAGATACTTACAGTCTAATAAAGATATCTTCAAGTAATTAAGAAATCCATAATACTGTTCCGGTGAGTTCCTACTAATAGTAGCCGTTCAGAATACGCAGTCCTCATTAAGTCATCGTTCCTGCAAAGATCCTTATACTTTAGAAGCCCGTTAGAAGCTTACAGTCTTTGCAGATACAGGCTAAAGCCGAGTGTCGCATAATAATTCCAACTTTTGGTAGCACAGCTCACCAGGAACCATGACCTCAGCGGTGACACAAACGTTATGGATAAATACGCGTTCACACGAGGTTATACGCTAGAAGGGACGAGGTGGAATGGCAGCAAGCGTTTCAGGAACTTCCCAAGTTCGAAATGAAGAAGGGAAAAGACAGGCAACAAATAGCCCTGCATTATTGGATGATCAAGTTGGAACTTTTCCTAGAATGTTTCCTGAAGATATTCCCGCAAACCAGCGAAGAAGCATCCGAACAGGTTCATTTTATGACCTTAGAAAATCTGGCTTTCAATTCAAATCCGCAGACCGCAAAATCCTTTGAAGATACGAAGGTGGTGCTCCAAACGCACGTGGAAAAGTTAGAAGAGGAAATTTTGTCCACGATAATTGAAAATGGATTATTGGGAAATTCAATGGATTATTGGGAAATTCAATGGATTATCCGGAAATTCAATGGATTATTGGGAAATTCAATGGAATATTCGAGAATTCAATGGATTATTCGGAAATTCAATGGATTATCACCTTGAAAAACTCAGGACTTGTTTTTCGTAGCCACCACATGGACGAGAGGAACCCGATCACTTTTCATCATCAATAACGGTCAACGAATACCTAACCTGTATGGAGGAAACTTCGTGGATATGTTGTAATCATGTCAACAAGCATGTAGCATGTACAGAGTCAAGGTACTTCGTAGAAGCATTGTATGCAGACTAAGAAGGCATTTCTGTGCAAGTGAAAGAATGGGTGACACGTCTTCAGCCACTTTGAGGTATCTTGCACTTTGGTCTTGTAAGGTATAGCTTACATATCCCTGTATATTAATATATACTAAAACATAGGTTGAAAGCAGCCCTTTCTATCGTGTATTGACAGTAGTAGTCAGTATGGAGTAGTCTGTATGGAGTAGTATGGAGTAGTCAGTATGGAGTAGTATGGAGTAGTCAGTATGGAGTAGTCAGTAGTAGTCAGTATGGAGTAGTCAGTAGTAGTCAGTATAGAGTAGTCAGTAGTAGTCAGTATGGAGTAGTCAGTAGTAGTCAGTATGGAGTAGTCAGTAGTAGTCAGTATAGAGTAGTCAGTAGTAGTCAGTATGGAGTAGTCAGTAGTAGTCAGTATGGAGTAGTCAGTAGTAGTCAGTATAGAGTAGTCAGTAGTAGTCAGTATGGAGTAGTCAGTAGTAGTCAGTATGGAGTAGTCAGTAGTAGTCAGTATAGAGTAGTCAGTAGTAGTCAGTATGGAGTAGTCAGTAGTAGTCAGTATGGAGTAGTCAGTAGTAGTCAGTATAGAGTAGTCAGTAGTAGTCAGTATGGAGTAGTCAGTAGTAGTCAGTATGGAGTAGTCAGTAGTAGTCAGTATAGAGTAGTCAGTAGTAGTCAGTATGGAGTAGTCAGTAGTAGTCAGTATGGAGTAGTCAGTAGTAGTCAGTATAGAGTAGTCAGTAGTAGTCAGTATGGAGTAGTCAGTAGTAGTCAGTATGGAGTAGTCAGTAGTAGTCAGTATAGAGTAGTCAGTAGTAGTCAGTATGGAGTAGTCAGTAGTAGTCAGTATGGAGTAGTCAGTAGTAGTCAGTATAGAGTAGTCAGTAGTAGTCAGTATGGAGTAGTCAGTAGTAGTCAGTATGGAGTAGTCAGTAGTAGTCAGTATAGAGTAGTAGTCAGTAGTAGTCAGTAGTAGTCAGTATAGAGTAGTAGTCAGTATAAATTAGTATACAGTAGTAGTAGTAATAGTAATAGTAGTAATAGTAATAGTAATAGTAGTAGTAGTAGTAGTAGTAGTAGTAATAATAGTAATAGTAGTAGTAGTAGTAATAGTAATAGTAGTAATAGTAGTAATAGTAATAGTAGTGTTAGATTCTTGGATACGTCTGGTACTGGGGGTTATGTTTGTTCGCCAATGGATTCCCAGTAGATGGGAATTATATAGTTAACCTGTGAGTACCAGAGAAGTGGAGCATGGTGGTTAAACGCCATGTCACGAGGTAAGACGAATGTATGAGTCCAAGTCACGGGGTATGACGCCTTGGACGAGTCATTGGCATTCGTAGCCTCGAACAATACCTCTATGGGTAGTGTATTTACCCATGGTGGGTCTAACAGTAGTCAGTATACAGTAGAGAAGTAGTAGTAGCAGTCTGTATAGAGTAATCTTTACAGAGTAATTTATAGAGTCAGTAAAGAGTCTGTAAGTCTGTAAGAGTCCGTAAAGAGTCTGTAAAGAGTCTGTAAAGAGTAGTAGTAGTAGTGTAGTAGTAGTAGTAGTAATAGTAGTCAGTATACAGTAGTATACAGTAGTATTAGTAGTAGAGTAGTAGTAGTAGTAGTAGTAATAGTAGTCAGTGTACAGTAGTATACAGTAGTATTAGTAGTAGAGTAGTAGTAGTCAGTATACAGTAGTATACAGTAGTATTAGTAGTAGAGTAGTAGCAGTAGTAGTAGTAATAGTAGTCAGGGTACAGTAGTATACAGTCGTATTAGTAGTAGAGTAGGAGTAGTCAGTATACAGTAGCATACAGTAGTATTAGTAGTAGTGTAGTAGTAGTAGTACTAATAGTAGTCAGTATACAGTAGTATACAGTAGTATTAGTAGTAGAGTAGTAGTAGTCAGTATACAGTAGTATACAGTAGTATTAGTAGTAGAGTAGTAGTAGTAGTATTATGTTAGATTCCGGCTTCGTCAGGAATCTGAGGTACTTAAATACTTTTAGAGAAAAAGGGCGTGTGACTTAGCACGAGAACAGTAGCACTGAACGCCGTCCCAACATCTGCAATATTGGGTCTTAGCGTCTTGGTATGGCCATTCTTAGGATTAGACAGTGAGGGCTTAAAATACCTCCATAGGTAGGACACTACCTGGTGGATTTAACAGTAGTAGTAGTCAGTATGGAGTAGTATAGTAGTATAGTAGTATAGTAGTATAGTAGTATAGTAGTATAGTAGTATAGTAGTATAGTAGTATAATAGTATAGTAGTATAGTAGTATAGTAGTATAGTAGTATAGTAGTATAGTAGTATAGAGTATTAGTAGTAGTAGTAGTATAGTAGTATAGTATAGAGTAGTATAGAGTAGTATAGAGTAGTATAGTAGTATAGAGTAGTATAGTAGTATAGAGTAGTATAGAGTAGTAACAGTAGCAGTAGTTGTTACACCCACCATGCATAGAAACACCACGCATAGAAACACCACGCATAGAGGCATCTTCCAAGGCTACGAATGCCAACGACTCTCCCAAGGCACCGTACCCTGTGAATCAGACTCATCCATTCAGCTTACTTCGTGACATGGCGTTTAACTGCCCTGCTCCACTTCTCTGGTATTCACAGATTAGCTATATGATTCCTAGGATTCCCAGTGATAAGGAATCCATCAACGGAGGAACATAACTCCCAGTATTGACGTATTCAGGAATCTAACTGTGTAGTCGGTGTAGTCGGTGGAGAGTCTGTAGAGTCGTAGAGTCGTAGAGTCGTAGAGTCGTAGAGTCTGTAAAGAGTAGTATAGAGTAGTAGCAATAGTAAACTTTATTGGGTAGTGTAGTGGAGGGCCCGAGGAAACTTTAGTCGTAATGAAGTGTTGTTTTTATACTGTGATCATGGACCACCTGTAGTTTTGATTATAGTCTACGGCAAGAGTCTGGAATTATGGAATTCTGGGATTCTGGAATTCTGGAATTCTGAGATTCTGAGATTCTGGGATTCTGGGATTCTGAGATTCTGAGATTCTGGGATTCTGTAATTCTGTAATTCTGTAATTCTGTAATTCTGTAATTATGGAATTCTGTAATTCTGTAATTCTGTAATTCTGTAATTATGGAATTCTGTAATTCTGTAATTCTGTAATTCTGTAATTCTCTACTACTACAATAGTATTTATATGCCATAGTGCTAATAGTTAAAACTACCATAGGAAAGAATACCCGTAGTGCATAGTCAGTCATAGAAAACATATTAGTAAGTCGCTGTTAGATCACAGTCGTTGTTAGTGATACAATAACCACATATTAGTGGTACTTGTTTTACCCCAGAAATGATTAGCAGTAGTACTTTTTTTGGTAGTACTCTTTTGGTAGTACTCTTTTCAGTAGTACTTTTTTGGTAGTACTCTTTTCAGTAGTACTCTTTTTGGTAGTACTTTTTTGGTAGTACTCTTTTCAGCAGTACTCTTTTCAGTAGTACTCTTTTCAGTAGTACTCTTTTCAGCAGTACTCTTTTCAGTAGTACTTTTTTGGTAGTACTCTTTTCAGCAGTACTCTTTTCAGTAGTACTTTTTCAGCACTACTCTTTTCAGCACTACTCTTTTCAGCACTACTCTTTTCAGCACTACTCTTTTCAGCACTACTCTTTTCAGCAGTACTCAATCATAATATTGCAATACGCTTCGATTTTGTCACAGAAATTCTGATTGATGAACCCTAAGATTGCCATTCCGTCTCATGGTTTCTGGACTCTTCTAAACGTTCCACGCAATTAGACTATGTGGGTTTTTGACGAATACCTAGCATGTATGCAGTCAAGGTACTTGGTAGATCAGCCCGGCTTTTTCGATTGGGTAGCAGGTAGGGGGTGAGCTGCACGTGAACTCAGTCCTGTCTGGGTATGGATCGATAACCTCTGCTATACTCTAGGTACTAAATGTGACTTAATGTGCTAGAATCTAATGGCAGAGTCCGTGGAAGATATACAGAATAGACAGTGTATAATATATGGCAATATGGACGATAAAGTGTATAGGTCTATGGCCCAAGACTCAACACCATTCGTAGCAGAAATCTAGTCCTTCCACATTCAAGTAGTCTGCCAAGTATCATCCAGTCTCGTACTTCCAGTCTAGTACATCTAGTACATCTAGTACATCTAGTACATCTAGTCTAGTACTATCCAGTATAGTACCAGAATCGTACCAGTGTCTAGGCATCAACCTCTCACACTAGTTAGACCCTTGATAATAATGATAGAACTATGGTCACTTGGCCAAGGCTTTGCGCGCACGGAGAAGCTTCAAGAGCGTCATGAAAAGCATATCAAGCTGGTCCTTGAACATGAACAACATGCCCTGCACAATCACTCCCTTGAGCAACTGCGGTGCTACTCCCTTGTACAAGCCTCTCAAGCGTTCGGTGTGCCATAAATGGCTCAAGGCCTCCACGAACGAGTTGAACTTGATATCGTCCTCGTCGTGGTGATCATCTTGTTCTGTCTTTGTCTTGTTGACATCAGCCAGTTTCTTCTGGAGCATGGCTTTGGATACGATCAACGGCTGTGTGCTGATGGTGGCCAAGGATTTGGCGCACATGCCCAAGGTGAAACTCTCCAAAGGCCCCAAGAACTCCTTGCCATCAAAGAAGATCTGCTTCAACCGCTCATAAGAGCCATATGTGATCGATGGATTCACACACAACACCAACGACACACTAAGACCCCGCCAGAACCCCAGAGGGCCGTCCTGCAGGTAGATCTCCTTTGCCAACTGGTACAACAGCCGGTGTTTTTTATCGGTTTGCTGTTGCGTAGTGATCACTCCAATAGGCATGGTGAAGAGTTGCGAAATGGCCGCAGCCAACGCTCCCAAAAACAACTCAATGGCCGTCAGGTGCTTGTGACTGGCCGCAGTCTTGGTCACCTTCAGGTATACACCACGTACAATGGAGTACCAGTAGAAGTACGAGAAGTTCTGCGCAGCCAGCCCCACCACCGACGAAAACAACCCGTGGTACCAGCCCAACACGCCTTTTTTGGCGTACAACTTGCAAAGCACATCCACGGTGTTCTTATACTTGAGCTCGCTTTCCCCTCTCTTCCCCAACGCCCTCTCCTTCTTCTTCTCCAGCTCCCTCTCCTTTTTCTTCTCCACCTTTATGTAGCTGTCTCCTGCACTTTCGTCCACACTGGTGAACCCATAGTCACTGCCGGGGTCCTCGGGAGCCGCCTTTCTCTTGACCTGCGTCTGGATGATGGTTTTGCTGAGGTCCAAGGGGTACACGAGCGTATTGGCTATGGCTGAGGCCAACGCCCCACTTGCAGCCTTTTCCAACGGACTGAGCGACATAAGATCAAGATTTCAAGGTATGGAAACTGATATGGAATCAGAATTCACAAAACCAAAAATCGGCTAGATCTTTGGTGTCCAAAAAATTATTAAACACTGATCACAGACAATGTATCAACACTAATGAGTATCACTAATGAGTATCACTAATGAGTATCAATGTCTCAATAACAATGGAAATGACCAATCAATGAATCTCAATAAGTACCAAGGAGTACCAAAGAGTATCAGCGTATGACAATTGCAATGTATCACGTATAGAAGGTATGCACTAATATTATCAGTGTATCAATCAGTGTATCAAATCAACAAATCGATTTTAATGTATCAAATCAAAAAATCGATTTTAATGTATCAAATCAACAAATCGATCTCAGTGTATCAAATCAAAAAATCAATTTCAGTGTATCAAATCAACAAATTGATTTCAGTGTATCAAATCAACAAATTGATTTCAGTGTATCAAATCAAAAAATCAATTTCAGTGTATCAAATCAAAAAATCAATTTCAGTGTATCAAATCAACAAATTGATTTCAGTGTATCAAATCAACAAATCGATTTCAGTGTATCAAATCAAAAAATCGATTTCAGTGTATCAAATCAAAAAATCAATTTCAGTGTACCAAATCAAAAAATCAATTTCAGTGTACCAAATCAACAAATCAACAAATCAATTTTAATGTACCAAGATTTGCTAGATGTTTGGTGCCGATTCTTCAGTCGTAAAGTAAAATATGAAGGATCCAATAAGGGGATTTCCAATGGTAAAGCCGGTTCCGTTGTCGTGGTAAAATAAAAAAGAAAAGACGGAAAAGTTAAATCTTGGGAATTTAGTGAAAAAGGAATGGGTCAAATTTTTGGGCGAAGCCTGGAATAGAGTAGATGGGAGTCTGCATTCACAGGCCAAAAAGTGCCCGAGGATAAGGCTTTCTCCGCATCACGCGCGATTCCCCAGAAAAGAGTGTCCCGAGGAAGTGCGCTGTATGCAGGTCCCGGCCCCGCCATTTCCAAAAACCCACCAAAAAAAACCAAAAAAAGACCAAAAACCCACAAAAAAACACCAAAAAAAGACCCGTCAGGTTCCAAAAATCCAATGGATCATTCTGACTATCACTAATTTTTTTTTTTGTTAGTTGATTTTTGGTTTCTGTGATTAGTTGATTTTTTTGATTCTTACAGACTGCATAGTGGGACATTTTTGTATTACTGTTTACTCACTCTCAGTCACCTCATTTTCTATAGCTCACTGCTCACTTTGACTGTATCACGTGCCTTAACCAAGAGTCAGGGTTAAATTTATTATGTATTCTGCATATAATCGTTGTTTCTGTACAGTAATAATAATTTGCTTTTTATATTCTGTTTTGTATATTGAGTGTGATAATTCTGTATCTCACTCACTGTATCATACCATACCATATCATATCATATGATACATTGATTCACTACTCTGTCTACAGTGATACAACTATACACTACAACTATACACTAATACGATTGAAGAGTGGTCGTACAAGTCAGCAGTCATACAGTTATAGTCCAGAACACAGTGTAGTGTATAGAGTAGTGTTTAGAGTATTGTATAGAGTGGTTAAAGAGTAGTGTCAGTGTAGTGTCAGTGTAGTGTCAGTGAAGTGACAGTGTAGTGTTCAGTGTAGTGTCAGTGTAGTGTTTGGAGTAGTAGAGTGTACAGACTTCTATACTGTATAACACTAGTTGCACGGGGAAAGAAGTCCTTTACGGATTTCCTAGGCCATACAGAGAAGTTGGTACACCAAGTCTAGCTCCAGTACTTGACCGTTTTATCAATTCCACAGGTCAAAAACGTGTCTTTCCAGAAACACATGCTTCTGATGCGCCCCTCGTGGCCGTCCATGGCCACCACCACCTTCTCGGCCAAGAGATCTAGACCACGTATGACGCCATCTTCGCCCGCAATCCAGAGCCCACTGCCATCGTTTCTCCACTGGATCCGTGCATTGCTATACTTATCCTGAGGAGAGAGCGTGTTCAAGTTGGAGACGATCTGCAGACGTGCAATTTTTTCCGGGTCGTTTTCCTCCTTGAACTCTATGATTATGGCCCGCATGTACGGCTCGTGGGATGTGGCAATGGCCACTAAAGGACGGTCTTGGTGGAGCACACTTATGCTCCTGGCCGAGAAACCCGTGGCCGAGAACTCGGCATCGTTAAGAGCTATACGGAACTTTAGCACGAGACTCGACTCAAGACATAAAACATCCATCAAGGTGATATCTTGTTTGCATGCCAAAATGTAGAGGGAGTTGTTGAGGACCACTGCTTCCATGCAGGACCCGGGGCTAGAAAGACGGAATTCTCCTTTTAAGTCGATTTTTTCTCCCACTAAAAACACTTTCACCACGGAATCCGTTCCCATACTCACAAGGTACGTTCTCAGGCGCCACTCGATAATTTTGAGATCCATCACGAGCCGGGCGTGGAGCTGGTGCTCGACAAGAGCATGGAAGCTATGCGTTTCAACGTCCAAGGTGCCCACAACGAGTTTCCCATCCATTCCACAGAGGAAAATCTGGTTGTTGTGGACGCAAACGTGTCTGATAACGCTTGAAATCGGGTTATCCACTTCAAACACCGTTTTTCCGGAATCCAAATCGGCCACAACTAGCGATTTCCGGGCCGTCGCCATAAGCGCATACCTCGTAAGCGCATATTTGTCTCCACGTTCAAAAATGGCACTATCCACAACCAAGTATGGTGGAGCCAAAACCTCTACAGCCAGGCAGGGGTATGGAACACACCAGTTGCGGAAAAGTGTTTTCCGTAGCGAGGCCTTCTCGTCCAGAACCACCAGGTCCTGAGTCTTTGCCTCAACGTATACTTTCCGGTCAGCCACAATCTGCAGGAGAGACTCCCCATGTACAGGCTCGGTGTCCAAGATCTTGCCGTGCTCCTTCTGAAACACAGCTAGCGTTTCATGGTACCCGTTTTGCTTGAGGTAATGAGCTATCAAGCTTTGCACCGACATGTGGAGATGAGAAATTCGCACGTGACTGCTCTGTATACTCTATTATACCGTACTTACCGTACTATGCCGTACTACATCGTACTATACACTCTACTAGTATCTACTCTACCGTACTATGCCGTACTATGCCCTACTACTATCTACTTTACGACTGACAGATCACTATAGTTAGAGCATGTAAGTACGGCTGATCAGAATGCCGGAACTTGGGTAAACCGGGGGATGCGAAAGCACATGCACACCCGTACACCCGGCTACCCCAGCACAAAAAGGCCCAACGCAAACGGTCTTTTTTTCATCGTGCCGAATAAAGAGTGCGATGGTTGGAATGCTGGAATTCCGGACTTCGCAATGCATGTTTTTGAGTGCACAGTTTGTTCGTGGTGGACTTTTGGAGGTCTTGTAGCTGGACAATTCCGGCCGCACCTCTCGATTCCGGTCAATTCCGGCCGCACCCCTCAATTCCGGCCGCACCTCTCGATTCCGGTCAATTCCGGCCGCACCCCTCAATTCCGGCCGCACCTCTCAATTCCGGTCAATTCCGGCCGCACCCCTCAATTCCGATTCCGGCCAAGCTGTCGCGTACCATACCAGCATCAGTGCTCATAACTGAACATCTTAGGTGGTTGAACATGAAGCCTCTCTGGCTGATAATAGCAATAACCATGCAAGGCCGCCGAATGCCATTTAACAGTATCGGTTAGTGCGACGACCAAAAACAATGACTGCTATTTTTGTGGTGAAAAGTGTTTCGGCAAAAAAGGAGTCCAGATTTCTTCTTCTGAGAAATCAAGAATATAATTGATCAGGCATAAATTACTAAAGAGCATGGGCTTATGGAGAGTTTTATAGAGTTTTTAGAGCTTTATAAAGTTTTTAGAGTTTTATACAGTTTTATACAGTTTTATACAGTTTTATACAGTTTTATACAGTTTTATACAGTTTTATACAGTTTTATACAGTTTTTTAGACTGAATTTTGATAAATCATGACTATTCCATTCCCAAATCTTCTCTCAGGTTAATTCTTTTCCAAGGTTATTGAATGTTATATAAAAAAAAAAAAGAAAACTCTTTCCAGAACTTCTTCCAATGTCTTCACATTCTTTACGTTACCGTTTCCATATCCAAGTAGTGGAATTTTAACCAGTTCTTCCCTCTTTATGTTGACATACTTCTGAGAAGCAGTATCGACCAAAGATCCATCGTCATTCAACACCAACTTCAACTCAGTTTTTCCGTTAGGCACAACATTGTTACCTTCAGATCCCAACAGACCATATTGGTATTGGGAACCGGACGTAATGAGCACAGGGCCAATGGATTGACCAGCAAGTGCTACGGCGAGAAAGTTCAAAAATGGAAGGTATTGCATTGTAGATAATTGTATTTGTTGTTTTTTTGTGTTTGTGTTTGTGTTTGTAATGAACAATATTTAAATTACTGAAGATTCAACCGGTTTATATACTTTTTGCAGCGACAACAATGATCCCAAAGTGGCAGAATGCCAGCGGAGACTCACAGAAAATTGGATGAGTGAACGGCTCCCAAAGTCTTTTTTGGCAAGGCTCAATGTCACGAAATTACCACCCTTGTGAGTCAGTGATGATTTTGTTATCTATTTTTTCTTCTGATTACACACACCACCAGCGAATATTCCAGAGAATGCCAGTACTAAAAAGAAGTAGGGTGTAGAGGTCATGCTTTATACCAGTGACTATTTTTTTGGAAAGGTTTTTTTAGATACATGGAAAGATCGGTATGGCATATGCACTCAAATTTCACACTGAAGTCTCACTCACAAACCATTGTTTTATTAACAAAACGAATCAATTTATTAACACAGGAAATCGTATCAGCACAGAAAATCGTATTAACACAAAAAATCGATTTATTAAAACAAAAAATTGTTTCATCAACACAAAAAATCGACTTATTAACACAAAAAATTGTTTTATTAAAACAAAAAATCGTATTAACAAAAAGAATCGTTTTATTAAATCGAAAAATCGTTTTATTAATACAAAAAATCGTATTATTATATTTCAACTTTTGTTTTAGTATATATTAATATACAGGGATATGTAAGTTGTACCTTATAAGACCAAAGTCCTATGTAACGGGTCCACAGCGCTTCTTATACTTTTTGTTCGTCTAAGGTCTGTACAGTCTTATATTTAAGGTCTGTAAAGTTTTTTTTAAGGTCTGTACAGTCTTATTTTTAAGGTCTGTAAAGTTTTTTTTAAGGTCTGGACAGTCTTATTTTTAAGGTCTGGACAGTCTTATTTTCAAGGTCTGTACAGTCTTATTTTCAAGGTCTGTACAGTCTTATTTTCAACTTTTGTTTTAGTATATATTAATATACAGGGATATGTAAGTTGTACCTTACAAGATCAAAGTTCTATGTAACGGGTCCACCGCACCTCTTATACTTTTTGTTCGTCTAAGATCCGCACAGCCTCTATTGTTCAGGGTCTGCAAAGCCCTATTGTCCTTTCAACGGCCTGTGTACAACATATCCACGAAGTACCTTGCCTCCGTACACGCTAGGTATTCGTTGACAACATCAGACACTCCCCAGCGCAGCCAATAGAATCGAGGATTGACTATGACTGACTCACCAAACCAAATCCACCACAGATGATGCGTACCTCTTGACGTCTCATGGCGCCTCTGTCCGATACTAACACGGTCCAAACTAATTGACGATGAAGATGTTTTGGTAGAGACGGGAGTCGTTGGAATGACACTCTTCCAGTTCTTAACTTGGTGCATACCTTGACTCACTCTTACTCCCACCGTACACCAATCTCAATATCTTGTCAATATCTTGTCAATATCTTGTCAATATCTTGTCAATATCTTGTCAATATCTTCTAAATATTTTGTCAATATCTTCTCAATATCTTGTCAATATCCAATTCTGAATGTCTCTGTTCACTACTCACGGCTCATTCACGGCTCATTCACGGCTCATTCACGGCTCATTCACGGCTCATTCACGGCTCACTGCTTACTCACTGACATTGTTAAGACCCTCCAGGCCCATCTACCTGCCTTTTGTAGGGAGTACCAGGAAAACCTGAGGTGAGAAGAATAATGGCCGCTATTTCTGGTGAAAGGTGTTTTCTTAGTCTGTTTTTGTCTTGACACCTCCAAAAAACCAGCTCAGATTTCTCCTTCTGGGGAATTATCAACGATAACTTAGTCTTAACCTCACAGACTTTAACTGTGACTTAAAACAACAACAACAACAACATACTACATACTATAACAACATACTACATACTATAACAACATACTACATACTATAACAACATACTACATACTATAACAACATACTACATACTATACGAAGTAGAAATTCTGATGTGATCTTCAATATTCTTTTGGTCGTTTGCTGATTCATTGTACTATACACTATTATACCACTATACTCTACTGGAAACTATGTACTTGCTAATCCCAAGATCTGGATACTCTATTGGAAACTATGCACTTGCTAATCCCAAGATCTGGAGACTATTGGAAAATATGCACTTGCTAATCCCAAGATCTGGAGACTCTATTGGAAAATATGCACTTGCTAATCCCAAGATTTGGCTAATCCCCGGCTAATCCCAAGATTTGGCTAATCCCCGGCTAATCCCAAGATTTGGCTAATCCCCGGCTAATCCCAAGATTTGGCTAATCCCCGGCTAATCCTTGTTGAGATCCGGCTTGGGGATGTTGAACTTTTGACAGAACTCATTGGTTTGGTTATTCTCCCAGTACTGCACCTTGGGTTCCGGGGCCGAAGCAATTGGTGCTATGATTTTGAAGTTATGGGGAATCTGGAGGTCGCCACTCACGTTCTGCATTTCCTGCACCACCTTATGGTCCAACTCATCCAAAAGAGGCTGGATTTTCGACACCTGGAGCATGTTCCGCGCGTCCAACTCCTGCCATTGAGGCGTTTTCACCGCATTTTCAACCACCCGGTGAATGGCAATTGCTCGGGGGTCATAGTAGAGCTTGCGGTCGGACCTGGGTGCGTCGGTTTTGATCTTGACGATCTCGAGGAACTTCCGTTTGGGGAGACATTTGTCCAAGGCCAAGAAACTGGTGAATTTCTGGTTCATGCCCGTGGTGATTTTCTTGGCCACGGCCTCGAGACACGGCTTGGAGGGGTCTTCGTGTTTTTCTGTATTCTTTTCCCCCAAACTTTCATCCATATCCAAAGAAATTTCGCCTGAATTCTCCATATTCACGGGTATTTCGCCTGAATTCTCCATATCCACGGGTATTTCTCCTGGATTCTTCATATCCACGGGTATTTCTCCTGGATTCTTCATATCCAAGGCTATTTCTTTGGGTATTTCTGTGGTTTCTTCGGGTTTTTCAGCATTTTCTCCCGACTTTTCAGTTTCTTCCATATCCAAGGGAATCTCTCCCGACTTTTCAGTGGCTTCTCCCGACTTTTCAGTCACTTCTCCCGACTTTTCAGTTTCTTCCATATCCAAGGGAATCTCTCCCGACTTTTCAGTTTCTTCCATATCCAAGAGAATCTCTCCCGACTTTTCAGCAGTTTCTCCCGGCTTTTCAGTGGCTTCCATATCCAGTGGTATTTCACCACAATCCAGAAGCTTCCGTTTCAGCCGGTGCTTGTAATCAGCAGTAAACCTCGTATGGAGGTGCAGCGAAAACCAGTGCCGAGGCCGAAGATGCCTCAAGGCTTCCATGGCCAAAGGAGACCCCAAGCGGCCCGACTTCATATCACTCTTCAAGTGCTTTTTCCTTCTGAGAAGCGACTTCAGGTCACCACGCTCCCAGATCCACTGGGGCCAGTCGTGCGAAAGCACAATATCCGAATGGCCAGTCAAAAGCTGCTTGACGAAGTTCTTGGGCTTGACGTGGTAGATTGACCGGATGGCCGAGCGGTCGTACGGGAGTGTGTAGTCGTGCTTGCCCACAAAAGAGGCGTAGTTGAAAATCCCACTGGTGCCTGAGATCCGGAGGCCTTTATACCATACAGTACCGTACTCCCCAAGGTAATAGATAGACGGGGCGACCCAGCCACCGAACTGGAGCTCGCGGAGGTACAGCGACGCCTCGTGGTTGCCCCCTATAAAAATCGTCAACACTGGCGCTTTTTTGTGTCCGGAGTAGTACTCGTGGAAATCCATCATGAGGCGGTACTTTTCTGGGGCGCTAAACGACTTGAGGTCGGCTTTGTTTCGGAACGCCTGGAAGTCTCCGCAAATGAGGAGGAGATCCACGTCCTTGGGGACCGAACGGTAGATCTGGTTGAGTGCTCCATGGCAACACCCTTCGACTGCAATACGGATACTCATTGTTGAGTGGAGATGAGTGGTGAGCGTGATGATGTATGTGGTTGTGTGCATGATATGTTATGTATATGTAGGATATATAGCTTGTATGCATGATATTTGTTTATATGCAGTTTGTTTTTGATGTCAAGAGTAGCCAATCACACTTTTACTATACATGATGTGGTCTTGAGGTGCCCCTTTAAGTTTGAAAAATGACACTTGGGAGAGCACAAAGGCATATAATCCTCGTATCTCGACCCCATTCTCAAGTAGTCAGAAATCTCCCTTACAAACAAATGAACATCTTGTATGCAGTATATTGAAGTTATATGCAGGGTATTTTTTTGCTATATGAAGTAACTCCACCAAATGTTTAGAGTCGGACCGTTGGATCCAATTGGATCAGATGTAATAGCCTCTGAGTGAATCTACGGTTCACACTAAGATATTGGAAAATGGCGGTTATATCCAGTTTTGGTAATTATATGCCGGATATTTAAAAGATGATTACAGTTAGAACCAAGTGCACAAATCTAACGTCCCTTTTAGTCTACTCCGATTAGTCAGTGAATATATAATTTTTTAGGATATTCAGACCACTCTATCATGACATACCACAGGGATAGTCTATACCTAGTCCAAGCCATAGTCAACTTCTGATAAGTTTTACTTGAGTTTTCTTAAAACTTGAAGACATTGTCCTTGGTGTAACCCAAGTCAGCCAAGGCACCGGTAACTTCACCCTGGTCGGTGGGCGAGTTCTTGGGGCCCGAAATGGCCTTATACAAGGGAGGAGGGCCACACACGAACACCTTGGAGTCTGCAGAAGGGCCAGGCAAGTGTTCCTTCAAGAAATCCTTGGTGATGTGACCAGTATGGCCCTTCCAGCCCTCGGGTGCCTTGTCCAAGAAGTAGTGGATGTTGACCTGGTCCTTGTGCTCGGCAGCAATCTTGTCGAGGTCCTTTCTCAACAAAATATCGTCTTCACTCACCGATCCATAGAACAAGTCCACCTTGGTCTTGTCGTTGGGGTTTTTGGTCACCTCGTGGAGCAATTGGTACAACGGAGTGATACCCGAGCCTCCACCAATCAAAGTGATTCTCTTGAACTGGTTGGGCTCCCACTTCCACTTGACAATTGGGCCCTTGAACGACACCGTGTCGTTGGGCTTCAAGTTCCACACGTGCTGCGAAAACTTACCCTCGGGGTACGTCTTGATAATGAAATCAAGCGTGCCCTTTTGGTCCACGTCCGAAATGGGTGTGTAAGGTCTAATTACGTTGTTGCCTTTTTCCGTGACGTACTTGGCCATGAGACACGAGGCCGTCACCAACCCCGAAACATCCTCGGCGCTGTTCAATTCGAACACGTAATGTTTGGTGTTGGAGGAGACGTTCCACGAGTCCTTCAATTTCAAGTCTATCCACTCACTTCCGTCTTTGAAGGTCTTGGGATTTTCGTTGAAGATCATGGGGCCGGAGAAGTACGTGGCCAACCCAACGGCGCCGGCAGCACCGAGGGCGGGAAAAAGGTATCTGGACGAGATTTTAGCAACGGACATTGATGGTTGTAAAAGTGGGGAGTGAGGGAGCAAGTGAGATTGGAGGGCCGCCACAGCACGTGCGCCGGCTTCACGTGATTCGTGTCGCGTGACGTCATCATGTGTCGGCAGATCACGTGCTTCTAAGCACGTGTCACTAGAAAGAAAGTCACGTGAACTCAATCTACATCAGAATACGTACCCCGAGAACGCATTAACAGAAGATTTAATTTGTGTTATAAGCTGGGGATGTTTCAAGTTTACAGTCAGGCGCACCCGAGTTGGGGAATCATGTGTTTAATGCAAGATCACGTTAATTCAATCACGTGAGTAAGTGATCATGTGACTACAATAAGAACCATCCCAATCACGTGCCTATCACACGTGACTGTTACAGCAACTTATACTTCACCATGTTATCAGGAAAATCCCAGAAAGACTTGCTCCGGCTCGCCCGGAAAATCATCCAGCCCCTCCAATCCGGCTTCCACAAAGGCCAGGCCGGAAAAGTTTGTGTTTTTGGCGGATGTGAAGACTACACCGGCGCCCCTTTCTTCGCCTCCCATTCGGCAGCCCTAGTGGGCGCCGATCTAAGCCATGTCGTGTGTGAAAAGCTAGCAGGCCCCATAATCAAAGGGTACTCGCCGGATTTGATGATCCACCCCTATTTGTACGAGCTGCTGAACCCAGAAGTGTACGGGTTCTTGGCGGAGGCCAAATGGGCGGAATTCCGGGCCAAACCGCTTGAAGAAGCGCTTCAAAACAGGGACGTGGAGCAGGTGATTGAAAAGCACATCATGCCGAAGATCTCCGGGCTCATTGAGCGCATGGACGTGTTTATACTTGGCCCCGGGTTTGGCCGGGACCCGCTTATGTTGAAGACGCTTAGCCGGATTTTGCAGGAGATCAAGGTGGCCAATAAACCAGTGATTCTCGATGCAGACTCGCTCTTTTTGGTTTCACTCGACCCGGAGGTGGTCAGAGGGTTTTCCAAAGCGGTAATCACGCCCAACGTGGTTGAGTTTGGCCGGATCTGCTCTGCCTTGGCCATCGATAATGATGATTCCGTTGAAACTGCACAGAGAGTGTCCCACAGCCTTGGCGGCGTTTTGGTGGTGAAAAAGGGTGCCTACGAGGTCATAGCCAAGAAATCAGAGCACGTGGTCAACGATATGCAAGGCTCGTTGCGTCGGGTGGGAGGTCAAGGTGATACTTTGACTGGAGCCATGGCCACGTTTTTGGTTTGGGCTGGGCACTACGAAAAACACGTTTGGGAGCATGACGGTGAAATCGACTCCTCGGTTCTTCCTCTCCTTGCTTGTTATTCGGCATGTGCAGTGGTTAGACGGGCCAGCAGAATGGCTTTCGACCGCTACAACCGGGCCATGCAGACGTCCAACGTGCACGAGTTTGTGGGACCTGCTTTCGAGGATCTTTTTGGAAATGAATAGTTGGGGAGAAGGGTTAAAGATGATGTTGTCTATGGATGATCTGTCTATGGATAATCTGTCTATGGATAATCTGTCTATGGATGATCTGTCTATGGATGATCTGTCTATGGATAATCTGTCGATGGATAATCTGTCGATAATCTGTCTATGGACGATCTGTTTATGGATGATCTGTTTATGGATAATCTGTCGATGGATAATCTGTCTAAGGACAATTTCTGTTTATGGATAATCTGTCGATGGATAATCTGTCTAAGGACAATTTCTGTCTATGGATGATCTGTCTATGGATAATCTGTTTATGGATAATCTATCTAAGGACAATTTCTGTCTAAGGACAGTTTCTGTCGATGTATAATCTGTCGATGGATAATCTGTCTATGAATAATGTCTATCTATGGATAATCTGTCTATGGACAATCTGTGTATGGGCAATTTCGATTCATGGACAATGTCTGTCTTGGTGGACTAGGGACCGTCTTTTTGGTTGCAAATGCTCCAGTGTCATTGCCATTGACAAGTTGTTTCTAGGTGTGCTGTTTCTGAATTGACTTTCCAGTTTTTATGGCAATCAGACTTTCCCGAATCCTTGGCTTTTTACATTGCCGGCAGAGAGCTCTCGCTCCACCTATACATGTCCCATGACATGGCCAAACTTACTCTAGCCATCTGCTATCTCATTCTCCACCATGCTTCACGTATTCACTTAGAACGAATGTATAGATCATACTAATTCTAGAATTCCACTCCACTACTGTCTATACCACTGTGTATATGAACTTGTCCATGACATAGTCCACAATACAATTCATGTAACACTGTTCATAATAGAGTCTTTATGCAAGCTTCGGTTCGTATCTCATTCTCTTAGCTCTGCTTCTCGGGTCATTTTTAGGTCATTTTTAGGTCATTTTTAGGTCATTTCTTAGGTCATTTTTAGGTCATTTCTTAGGTCATTTCTTAGATCATTCCTTGGGTCATTCCTTAGGTTTGCTTCTTAGCTCGAATTCTTAGGACATTTTTTTGGCTCTGCTTCTTGGCTCTGCTTCTTAGATCGTTTTTTGGGTTTGTCTCTCAAACCTGCTTCTTGGGTTTGTTTGAATTCTCTTGGTAATAACACTTGTAGTTTCGGTAACAAAATTAAAACAATAGTAGTAATACTAACCTTAATACCAATATCAATGGTAGTAGTAATGCTAGTAGTAACTATTAGAACCACCATCACAGTGTTTCACCGACTGATTTCGAAGCCTCGCCATCCAATGCTAACAATGGCCATTCCATGAAGTCCGTGCTCTGCCATCATTGTACGAGGTACCACGATGAATGTGTAGGGTTTTCCCCACCTAGCAACCGGTTGAAATGAGGCCCCACTGTTAACTACTTAAGTAGCCTGATTCCTCTCTGGGGACTCATCGGCAAATGAACATAGTAAACAGAGTACCTGAATTTAACAGCAACACTTGGAATGTAACTAGTAATAATGATGTTAGTATTAGTGGAAGTAGTAGGAGTAAACAACAAGTAATAAATATTACATCCAATGGTAGCAGTATTAGTCAATGGCATCACTTGCAATATTACTAGTCATAGTGGAAGGAACATATTAGGAATATCCTAGTGCGATGAGTCTTTTGGCTTTAACAGATGATAACTCTCGTAGAGTTCTCCTTATGTTAACGTCATGTCCCTGAGTGTTCCTGTATTCCTGAGAGCTCCAACCTTTTTTCCTAACTTTGTCCCTGAACTTGTCCCTAACTTTGTCTCTAACTCTGTCACTAACTTTGCCCCTAACTCTGCTCCTAAGTTGTCTCTAACTTTGTCCTTAAATTTGCGATCCTCAAAATAGCACTGTACGGAATGGTTCCAGCCAATGAGTGTGCCCAATGAAAAGTATAGCTGACCCTTGACATGATCATTCATCTGACTAATACACCGAGTTGCAATAAAGTCAAATCAATCTTGACTGTTTATCCATTCGATCCATTCTATCCATTCTGTCCATTCTGTCCATTCTGTCCATTCTGTCCATTCTGTCCATTCTATACACAGTGTCACCTCCACCAGACTAACTATCACTAGACACCTTCTATTTAAGGAGAAAGAAAAGAGGGGCTGAAATAATTTTGGAGATTGAGGGTTCGCGGGGGCGGGCGCCTTTTATAGACATTTCCTCACCCCTGACCCCGCCCACTTTATTTGCAGCCACCAGCTATGCAGGACGACATACTGCGAAACATATAAAGGCACCGCATCCCCCCTTCTACTCCCATACCATTTTTTACCGTCTCTCGTTCATCTTCCTCCTTTGAAATAATCAGTCCATACTATTACTAGATTAGGAGTATACTATGTTTATGGTGCCAAGCCTATACTGGACTATACTATACTAGGACTTTACTAGGACTATATTAGGACTTTACTAGGACTATATTAGGACTTTACTAGGACTATACTGGGCTATATTGGATTATACTAGGACTATACTGGACTATACTGGAGTTTACTGGGAATATACAACATACGACTGATACAGTTTAGGGACTGATGATATGATTCACAAAGTCTACACTAGGGCCATAATAGAACTGTGCCAAGAGTGATGCACAATTGACACTAAACCAAACGAAATCTTACGAAATCTTACGAAATCAAACGAAATCAAACGAAATCTTACGAGGTGAGACGAAATGATAAGAAATGATATGAATTGATACAATGATATACTACGACAAGTACCACATTCAGTACTGATGATACCGATACTGGGGGCACTAGGACTGATGATACAAGACAATTAAGATACTACTGGAATGGGTGATGGTACAAAACTCCTCAGATATTGGTGTGACTTATTATCATGATTTTGATGACTGCATTGATAATTCTTTTTTGGCCCAAATCTTCTGTCCCGAAACTTGTTGATGGTCCAAAAACTTCTGCTTGTTCCAGTGCGGTATTCTAAATTCTTTGAAATTCTCTAACGCCATCAACTGTCGGATTCGATTGGAGTGAAGACGTTTCGGCTATTGCTAAGTAGTCAACAGGAACAAAGTAGTCTTTGCGTTATCTGGTCAAAGACATGTGAAGAAAGAGAAAGAAGAGTCTTGTATCTACGGAATGACTCAAATTGCCGCAATGTTTTTCTGTGGACTGATTGTGAGCATATTGCAGCTATTCTATTTGATATCTATCAATTCATCTACTACTGGTGCTGATAAAGGACTGACACTGATGGTGCTAGTGAAAAATACTGATAGTGCTAATTGCCATGTACTTATCCAACTTATATTCTACTACTAATCCTGATCCTGTTACTGGTGGGGTAATGGCTGTCAATTGGCCGGTGGAATGCGGGGGACCTGCATAGATCGCCATCCTCGGATGTATTCACATGAGTGAGCACCATAAATCTGAGAAGTTATACGTCAATCTCTTTACTCATCAAGTCATTGTTACTAATCGAGAGTCATCATTATTTATTATCACTTATCACTTATATCAGTCATTCATAAAAGGATCATATCAACATGGATGCAAGTTGTGGGCCTTCAAGTGCAGTGAGTCAGCTTGCCAAGCATACGCAGCGGGACCAGACGCTTCAGAGAGAACGGATCTCGGGGCCTATTGAAGGGGCGGGATTCCGGGCCCATGGCGGCATCGATGGGAGGTTGAACCAGGAGTTTCACCAGTTCAACCAATCAGAAATGGGAAATCTGTTCCAATCTCTGTTTCAGCCCCTGTTTCAGAATCAGCATCAGCCCCAGGGGCAGTTTCAACCACAGTTTCAAAATCAGTCCAACCTCCAGAATATGAATCAGTTTAATCAGTTCCAGAACCAGAACCACGCTCATAACCAGCACATGTCGAATTTGGCTCAGAATCTGGTCCAGAATGTTGGGGACGGTTGGGTGCAGGATTTCAACCAGATGTCGATCGAGGCCCCCCAGAAATCAGACTGGCAGATGCAGTTCATGCAGATGAGACAAGGCCAGAACGCAAGGCCCATGGCCCCCATGGGTTTTCTGAGCATGACTTCGCAAGGAGGCCATATCCAGGCCAATGTGTCGCAGCTAGACGACCAGTCATTAGCTGCTCAATTTGACCAGGTGGAGCGGGAAATGGAAATGGACACAAATGGGGTGGACACGGAGAAAACGGTGGAAATGCATGGGGTGGATGCTGAGAAATCAGAACCGAACGCGGTGGAGATGAAAAAGTCTCGTTCTAACAATGAGCAGTTTGCAGAGGCGGCACGGCAGGTCCAGGATTCCATGGTCAAAGGCCAGGCGTCGCAAGAAACCACCGAGAAATTCCAGCAGTCCAACTTCCTTAAGCTCATGACTCTGATTTCCGACCGCCAGGTGGAATTGTCTCAGGACGGAGACAAATTGGTGACCAAATCGGGCCAAGATATCCGGGAACACATGAGTGACCCTTTAAAGCATGAAAAAGAACCTGATTACCATAGGCCCATGCACGAGGCGCCAAAGTCTTTCGAATCCCCGAATTATCAGAATCAGTCCATTTCTGGCCACTCTATTTCGGGTGACCAGGACACTCTGCGGTACCGCCCCACGGAGTCCGAGGCCATCCGCAGCCACTTGCCCGATCCATTGGCGCATATCAAAGATGGCCAGCTTTCCGGGGATTTATCGTCTTTACAGGCGGCGCAGGTCATCAGCGGGGGCCAGGTGCAGGCAGATCTGTGGATGGAGGATATGCTGTGGGAGCAGCCGAGGCCGGGCCGGGGTAACTCCATTCTCTCGCCCCTGGACCAGGAGTTGTTTGATGACTACAGACACGACGACGACAATTTCTGATCTCTATGGTTGTTTGATGTGATGTGGATTGGTTTAGATCATTGATCGTGATGAATTGTATGCATTACTAGCCGAGGCTTGTTTAATAATCTGGTCAATCAGTTCTGGTTTCTGATGATGCTCTGAACAGATCCGTTGGTGAATATGAAATGTACTGGATACCCGGTTCAATTCCCATTTGAGTCTCATCCTTATCTTTGTTTTTCGAAAGGATCTGGCAAAAAGTTGGAATTGTGGGGATTAGACTGTTACATTGCAGTTTAAAGTGAAACACTAAGATCCAGAAACTACACCAATATATTCAGTCCAACAGTCAATGTCTCAGCATTATTCTCATTGCATAGTGTTATTCATGCCAGCATCAATTCATGTGCAAGCCATAGTATTGCCTTATTTCTATGCTAAGTCTATCTGGCATTGTGACTGGCATACAGTTCTTAGTGCAATGCAATGTGCTGGGAATGAAACTGAGTGACTAAACAAGTGGAGTGCTAGAAACATCTTTGACATATATCATTCCTATGATACTGAAACCATCTGTCACTACAGCAATTCAGACCATTCGTGGACCCGAATTGATAGTCATAGACTAGGATTCTGAGGCTGGCCAACTGAGCTTGAAGGTTCACTGACTGACTGACTACTGAGCTTGAAGGTTAATACATGGACTAATATCTTGGCTTGTGGGATACCTCTCATGTTAATCATAAGTCGTATGAATACATAGTCATGGTATTAACTGTGTGGACACTTTACTTCTACTGATGGCTTCCTACTAAAAGATTGCTGCTTGAGAGGTTACCAGAGAGCAGTTGGGGCTTTGACTATATGCTTCACAATGGCTTCATGGAGATATGCTGATTCAATCACTTGTCCCTTTAACACCGAATTCCGAATATGTCAATTACTTAATGTCGTTACTTGTGACTGTTACTTGTGACTGTTACTTTTGACTTGTGACTATTACTTGACTATTACTTTGGATTGTGCCTTGACTATCACTTGACTATCACTTGACTATTCCTTGACTATTCCTTGACTATTACTTTGGATTGTGCCTTGTGACTTTACTCGTTACTTGTGACCTACTATCAGGTATACAGCCACCTCAGAGCTAAGAGAACCTTCCCAGTACCGAGTCGTCCAGTTTCTTGAACTCTAGTGTGCCTGGTACCTATTGTTCTGGCAAACCGAGTGTATCAGGTGTGGGTAGAATGTGTGGCATATGCACCCAGTCTATAGATCAAGGAATAACCACACAGAGATACAGAATCCTGGTGGTAATTGTTGGTGAAGTTTCTGGGGAGCAATGATTTTGTTTTCTGGACTCTACAATGCTATGGAGTATATGAGAATTATTCCTGGTCTAATGACTCTGCACTTCTACCAGACACCCATGGATATATCTCAAACATTCAAGGATACACTCCAGAACAGGCTAGGCCAATTACCATACCCAACAGACCATATCATAATACTGTTGAGACTACCATATCTAGTAAGTGTGTGGCCTTGATGAATATTGTCTTGCAGTCCTATAGACTAGTAAGTCTTCTGGTCTAGTAAGTCTCCTAGATCTAAATCTCCTAGGTCTCCATGGCCTAGATCTGATTCTCCTAGATCTAATTCTCCTAGATCTACTTCTCCTAGATCTACTTCTCCTAGATCTCCATGGCCTACTATACTATAGCCTACTATACTATAGTCTACTATGCATCCTGGGGTATTTTCAAGAGCTTCAAGTGGTCGAAATATTCTTGTTTGCTAGCCCTAAACGGCAAGGAGTTAAAAATACTTCCTATCTACTGGACATTTGATACTCTTAGGTAGAGTGTCTTGGTCCATCTCAATATGAGTCCACCTGCAGTGTATGTACCGGAGCAGCATGGATAGAGTAGTATGAATAGTATGATAGAGTCGTGGGTGTAGTGTAGTCTGTGAATGTTGATATACCAGCAACTATAACTGACTAACTTACTGATAACTGACTTACCGATTACCTTTCAACTCATGTTTTAGTATATATATTGATATACAGGAATATGACAAGACCAAAGTCTTAGGAGGTACGGCTGAAATTCACAGTCTGTCTTAATACTGACAACAGTCAGGGTGCAGCAGGTCTGATGACGTTTTCTCCTCAAACCCCACGTTTATTACATTACGGAAACGGGATGGATGAATGGAGATTAAAATATATATATATATGTATATATATTTGTGCATTCGTAGACGTAACCAGAATCTAACAACTAGGAAGTAGGACAATTATTATTTTTAAAGATTCATTTATTATAGAAATCATTGATTCCAACTCTCCACTATTCTTGTCGAACTTTCTAAGACAAACTATTTTGGCTAAGGCCTCTGGAACTCAATCTAGAGATATTCCTTCCAAAGTTTCTACAGATGGAATAAAGTTTGCATCTACTAAGAAAATTTTTGATTAAAGTACCACAAGGGAAAGTAGTAATAAGATTATTATAGTATAACGTACTCTTTAATGGGCCATTGACTCACGGAATACAAGCAGCTGAAAAATGACCAACTATTACTAAAAATGACCAGTATAACTGAAAAATGACCACCTATAACTGAAAAAAGACCAATTTCAACTGAAAAAAGACCAATTTCAACTGAAAAAAGACCAACTGTAACTGATAATTGACCAATTTCAACTGAGAAATGACCAGTATAACTGATAATTGACCAATTTCAACTGAAAAAAGACCAATTATAACTGAAAATGACCATCTGTAACTGAAAAATGACCAACTGTAATTAAAAAATGACCATCTGTAACTGAAAAATGACCAACTGTAATTAAAAAATGACCAACTGTAATTGAAAATGACCAACAGTAACTAAAAAATGACCAATTATAACTGAAAATGACCAAATGTTACTAAAAAATGACCAACTATTACTAAAAAATGACCAAAATTTACTAAAACATGACCAACTATTACTAAAAAATGACCAACTATTACTAAAAAATGACCAAAATTTACTAAAACATGACCAACTATTACTAAAAAATGACCAACTATTACTAAAAAATGACCAAAATTTACTAAAACATGACCAACTATTACTAAAAAATGACCAACTATTACTAAAAAATGACCAACAGTAACTAAAAAATGACCAAATGTTACTAAAAAATGACCAACAGTAACTAAAAAATGACCAACTATGAGACCTTCCTCGTCCACAAGATATTTCCTCTCGGGAATATATAGACCATGCTTTTTGAACATGTGATTTAAGTTTTCCTGTAATGTTTCGAACTTTGAGTTTGATTTAGAAGGACAAAATAAGCACGTCGTGTGCGGTATTTCCACCCTATTTGCTAACTTTTCAGCNGAACTTTGAGTTTGATTTAGAAGGACAAAATAAGCACGTCGTGTGCGGTATTTCCACCCTATTTGCTAACTTTTCAGCCATCAAAACCTCTTCTAAATTTTCACTTTCAGAAGCTTTCTTGTCTCGAGAGTTTCCCTGAATGTCGCTCCCATTTGAATCATTTGCGATATCTTGAGTTGTCTCGGTAACGGTACTTTTATCTGAGTCATGATTCCCGTTCGATACCATGCTCTTCTGCAATGTTTCTCTTGCAGCAAGTAACTAAAAAATGACCAACTATTACTAAAAAATGACCAAAATTTACTAAAAAATGACCAACTATTACTAAAAAATGACCAAAATTTACTAAAAAATGACCAAAAGTTACTAAAAAATGACCAAAAGTTACTAAAAAATGACCAAAAGTTACTAAAAAATGACCAACTGTTACTAAAAAATGACCAAATTGGGATTGAGAGCTGATGACTGCATCAAGAACTTCAGTGTTGCCCCCGTTGTTGTCAAAGAGTTGTTTGAGGCGGGAAGTTAATTTCATGATCCTAGTGATGTTGGCCAAAGTCATTCTGGAAGAGGGATTCCATCTTGCAGTATGATATCTACACCAAAAAGGGCTACAGTAGTCTACAGTATAGGTACGAACCCTACACTTATACATAAACATACTTATACTTATACTATACTATACTTATACTATACTTATATTTATACTATACTTATAGTTATAGTTATACTTATACTATACTATACTTATACTATACTTATACTATACTTATACTATACTATACTTATACTATACTTATATTTATACTATACTTATACTATACTATACTTATACTATACTTATACTTATACTATACTTATAGTTATAGTTATTGTTAGATTCTGGTTACCCTTCGTGAGTCGGGTATTAAGCATGTATTAGCTCTAGAATTGCCAGGCGTATACCAATTAGCAAGGTACTATCAAATAAACGATAACTGATTTAATGAGCCATTAGCAGTTTCACTGTATAATGCTATACTTAGACATGCATGGCTTAATCTTTGAGACAAGCATATGACTACTGGCAGGATCAACCAGATAACTATGAAGAAGTTATTTTTTTGGGGTTGTCCACTGACTCGTAGTAAAAAAAAAAATCGGAGTGATCTTGAGTTTTAGGCTGGGATTATTTTGGCATAGCCTAGTAATCCACTGTTTCTTTCCTTGCTCGAGGAGACGTTGTCATCCCGAGACTTGGGCGATAAATCGCGAGGCCACACAGCACAAAAATGACCAAAAGTTACTTAAAAATGACCAACTATAACTGAAAAATGACCAACAGTAACTGATAATTGACCAATTTCAACTGAAAAAAAACCAAAAGTTACTAAAAAATGACCACCTGTTACTAAAAAATGACCAAATGTTACTAAAAAATGACCAACTGTTACTAAAAAATGACCACCTATAACTGAAAAATGACCAACAGTAACTAAAAAATGACCACCTGTTACTAAAAAATGACCACCTATAACTGAAAAAAGACCAATTATAACTGAAAATGACCACCTATAACTGAAAAAAGACCAATTATAACTGAAAATGACCACCTGTTACTAAAAAATGACCAAATGTTACTAAAAAATGACCAACTATTACTAAAAAATGACCAATTTCAACTGAAAAATGACCAAAAGTTACTAAAAAATGACCAACTGTTACTAAAAAATGACCAACTATTACTAAAAAATGACCAAAAGTAACTAAAAAATGACCTTCTGTAACTAAATGAACTAATATTGAAATATAGCAGGCCATAGTCAACAAGAAAGCAATGAATAGTGATGGGGAAGATTTGGTCTAGAAAAGAATACAGACACGCAATAAATCTCATCATAAGGAAACCAGAAGGTGATTTCTTATTCCCAAATGGAGTTTTTTTTCTGCTAGCTGGTGACTCTCGATGGGCCATTTAAGTCAATACTGCGATATCACCAAGGGAAATAGTAGTTGTCTTATAGCAGCACGACATAATTGAGCCTATTTCTCGATATAATTGGGCCTATTTTATACCCTAATTGGGCTTATTTCTCGTTATAATTGGGTCTATTTTATACCATAATTGAGCCTATTTCTCGATATAAATGAGCCTATTTTATACCCTAATTGGGCTTATTTCTCGTTATAATTGGGTCTATTTTATACCATAATTGAGCCTATTTCTCGATATAATTGAGCCTATTTTATACTATAATTGGGGTCTATTTTATACCCTAATTGGGCCTGTTTTATACCCTAATTGGGGCCTATTTTAGACTATAAATGGGCTTATTTCATGATGAAATTGGGGCCTATTTTATACCATAATTGGACCTATTCTTTACCATAATTGGGGCCTATTTTAGACTATAATTGGGCCTATTTTATACCCTAATTGGGGCCTATTTTATACCCTAATTGGGGCCTATTTTATACCCTAATTGGGCCTATTTTATACCCTAATTGCGTCTATTTTATACCATAATTGAGCCTATTTTATACCATAATTGAGCCTATTTTATACCCTAATTGGGTCTATTTTATACCCTAATTGGACCTATTTTATACCCTAATTGGGCACTAATTTAGACTATAATTGGGCACTAATTTAGACTATAATTGGGGTCTATTTTATACCCTAATTGGGGTCTATTTCATGATATAATTGGGGTCTATTTCTCGATATAATTGAGCCTATTTTATACCCTAATTGGGCCTATTTCATGATATAATTGGGCCTATTTTAGACTATAATTGGGCCTATTTTTTACCATAATTGGGGCCTATTTTGTACCCTAATTGGGCCTATTTTATACCATAATTGTGGCCTACCTAAAACTCGATTACAACCAACTGATAACTGAATAATACTAATGGACTATAGTCTTACCTGCTCACCTATATTGTCCAATAGACAAGGATATCTCGTCGGGAGGTTGAACTACACCGGTTGGAAATTGTACCATGTGGTTTTTGAGATGCATGGTTGATTTGCAGTTCGTAAGAATTTTGAGGCTTGATCCATAAAAGGAAAAATCTTTAAACCATTGCCAAAAATCAGAATCACCTTTATTTTTGAAATGCTTCAGTATAAATGTTTATTGTCTAGTCTTGAATTGATAAACTGTAATTTCAAGCAAAAAATTTGCATGCTTGGCTAAATTTGTGAAATCGTATGTGTTTTTTTTTTTTTTTAAATATAAAGCATACTGCATATAACACACTCTGAATTGTAAAAGTTTCCATAAAGACTTATATAGACAGGAACTCTTATTTTGTTTCTTCTTTAGTTATGCGATGTATATTAACTAGAATTTCTGTCTTATGGTCTGTTTCGATACTCCTCTACCATAAACAAGATCCCCTCTTTATGTACCACGTGACCATAAATTCCGTTCTCCTGTACCGGCCTTGTTAACTCCTGTATGAAGCTAAATCTGCACACTCCCGAAGCCAAATTCTATGACTTCCGAAGCCAAATCCTATGAATCCGGAAGCCAGGTTTAGACTGTCCGTCTGCACATACATTCTTCGGAACTTCATCCAATTGCAGGTATCATCGTCCTGCATATACGGGCCAGCGCATCTCACATGTTCAACACGAATCACCAGAGTTCTCTGTACTCCAGAGTTTTGATGAAGGAGTTAATTAAATTTTCGTGATCACGTGATAACCCCATACCTGGTACACGTCTTTCATAACCTGGAACTGTTGAGGGATCAGTACATCATGTTCATGTCGAGATAGCACTTGCAGTTTCGCTGAGACCGCAGCCAGCCACGTGACTCTGGTCATGTGAACGCGCACACCAATATAAAAGGACAAGTTCCCGCCTTTTTAATACCACCAAAAATACTTATCAACCGAGGACATACCAAGAGGTTTCCCGAAACCAGACCCACATTATTAACTAGTGTAGAGGTACTGATGTTTAGCAATGATATGGAGGTCCTTCTCAACAGTTGTGTGACTGCATCCAGGAATCAATGTGGGTATTGTTAGAGACGAAAAGCTAGGCTTGAGTCTTGAACCAGTGGTACAGTATTTTTTAAAAGTATTCAAACCAGCGGGTCAAAATGGTTCAAACCACATTAGGAAACTTAACCAAACCAATAATTCAAAACGTGACTGTTTTTAATATTAAAGAGACTTTACTTAAACAGTTTATTTCGAATCTTTGAACTTAGCAAAATTTAAGTCATAAGTACGAACTTTTTGAATTCTTAGTTAAATTTGCTAGTGGTTTGAATTCTTGGTTAATTTTGCTAGTGGTTTGAATTGTTTTGCCGAGCTGGTTTGAATTCTTGGTTAATTTTACTAGTGGTTTGAATCCTTGGTTAATTTTACTCGTGGTTTGAATTCTTGGTTAATTTTACTCGTGGTTTGAATCCTTGGTTAATTT